>JAQPPZ010013703.1:0-70565 GCA_028583015.1 Wollemia nobilis
ACAAATGACTTTCTTTTGTTTATACACGTTTTGTGATTTGATTTTATGCACAGTGACTGAAGTTTAATGGATGTATGTTAATTTACATTATGTATGGATATGTTGCGATGAATGCTAATATTTCTAATTGATATGATTATGCAAATGGAATGGATGAATTAAATTTGTGGTTTTTGGTGGTGGCACCATAGACTGTTTAGAACTTATGGCTTTTTGTCCTAGGCAATTGGATTCAGATACCATAAGCTAGCTCATCCACATGCAAACATTGATCTGTACACAATTTAATGTGACAGATATATCGTCATGTGGGAGGTTTTCCACCAGTGACCGATAGGTTATCCACAAAATCGATACTGAGGTTTACCTCATGACCTTATGAATGCTGAGAGTTCCAGGGATTCAAGTTCGACTCCCTTATTTTCTTCAATTGTATTGGGATACTTGCTATTTTGTAGTGATAAAAATCACTGTTTATTTTTGTTTTTTTCTTTTGAGCAAGGTATTTGAATATGGAGTGATGAGAATCATTATTTCCTATGCTATTTGATGTATGCACTTTGTGGGATTTGATGTCAAACTTTGTAGTATTGAATTTTGCAATTTTTTGATGTTTTGCAACTTTTTGAGAACTTGGGATTCTTGGGGAATTGGGTAGGGAAGATGCTTGTCCTTTTGCCAACTCTCAGCATTTTTGGGGTCATTCGCATAGGGGGATGAGCAAGATAACCTTTTCACTAGATGGTATCCTGGATTGCTTTGCAGATTTCATCTTTCGTTTACACAACTTGGGAATTTTTATGTGTTTTAACTTGTGTTGGGATGCTACATAACAATGTGTGATCCAAGTAGAACTCTACCTTTGTAAAATTTGTCTGACTTTGTATAGTATTTGGCTAGAAAGCTAATGATGGCTGAATGACGAAAAACTCTTGATACATTAGAAGGCAACCGACTATGATATGGCAAAAAAGTTGTGAATGGCGTTTATTTTTGATGGACTATTTATAGAATGGAGGAATGTGGATAATGATGGATTTACCGAGTAATTATAGTCTATGGTGCCTTTGACCTGTATGACCAACAAATATGCAATTTATGGATGCGATGCTTAATGCAACTATTATTTTTGTGTTTTTGATGGATTGATTTTTGTGAGTATGAAAATGAGATGCAAAAGAATTCTTTATTTTTGTGATGATTTTGAGTATGCATGGAAATGAGATGCAAATTTTTGTTATTTTTGATGATTTTATTGTTTTTGACTTTTTTTTTTTGTGTTTGACCAAGCGATTGTGGGAACCCTTGGAGCTTTTGGTTTGACCAAAGGGATGATGGGTACCTTTGGGGCATTTTGGTTTGACCAAAGGATTTGTGGGCACCTTTGGGGCATTTTTGGGTTGACCAAGCGATTGTGAGAATCCTTGGAGCTTTTGGGGGTTGACCAAGCGATTGTGGGAATCCTTGGAGCTTTTTTGGGTGACCAAAGGGATGATGGGTACCTTTGGGGCATTTTGGTTTGGGCTATGGCTCTTTTAGATATGGAATGGCCACAAATGACTGATGTTCAAGGGTTCTAGTTCCTTGATTCCATCAAGAGAGGCTAGCCGGTATGTTCCAGGTCCTATTTTACTATCAATGACATAAGGACCTAACTAGTTTACCATGAAATTATCCCTTAGATGGGGCGGCAAGTTAGAATTTTGTTGGTTCTCTTTTAAGACCAAGTCACCAACCTGAAAGTCCCTCAAGTGAACCTTCATGTTGTATGCTTTCTTAAGTCGCTCTTGATAGATGCGTAAATGCTTAAGAGCATTAACGCGTCATTCATTGAGCAACGTAAGCTGGTCTAACCAGGCCTTCCATGCAGTGTCATCATCGATGAACTCTTGCATTGATATGCATAGGGAAGGAATTTCCAACTCGAGAGGCATGACAACCTCGAAGCCATACACGAGCGAAAATGGAGTTGCCCCAGTGGGTGTCCGAATGCTAGTGCGATAAGCCCATAGGGCAAGCGGGATTTGAATGTGCCAATCCTTATGACTATTTGTGACTATATTTTTGAGGATGGTGACTAGCATTTTGTTTGACGCCTCTGCTTGCCCATTTTCCTACGGATAATAGGGTGTCAAAAAATTGTGCTAAATTTTGTACTTTGTTGTCAAAGCATGCACATATTTGTTCTTGAATGACGTCCCATTATTCGAGATGATCTTGGATGGAATACCAAAATGACATATGATGTTATGTAAAATAAACTCTGCAATGCGGGTTCCAGTCATAGAGGTAAGCGGAATTGCTTCCACCCACTTGGTGAAGTACTCTATGGCCATTATGATGAATGTGTGATGACCCAACGATGTAGGGGAGATCTTTTTAATTAGATCTAAGCCCCACTGTGAGAACGGCCAAGTCGATTGGATTGGCTGTAAGGCCTGAGAAGGTACGTGTGTCAAATTAGCATGGTGTTGACACTTCATGCACTTCCTTACATACGCGCAACAATCTTGCTCTAAATATGGCCAATAATAGCCCATGCGGAGAATGCACTTTGTGATGGCCATACCACTGAAGTGGCCATCGCATGTACCATCGTGTGCTTGGGTGATCACCCAAGTGGACTCTTGCTGGTCCAAGCAATGAAGGAGGATTCCTTCATAACTACGATGGTACAAAATGTCTCCTAGCAAGACATGTTTTGCCACTTTCTGCTTGAATGATCATTTTGTGACGTGCATCAATCCAAGTGGGAGGTTACCTAACTTGAGGTAATCTCGTATGGGCATGTACCAATCCTGCTGATCGAAAACCTCGACAACATGAACAACCAATCCCTCTTGAAGGTCATCCCTAGCAAAAGCTGAGCGGGAAAGAACTTGTAAGAATAGTGTTGTGTTGCTATTAAGGGGAGTAGGGGAGAACAAGGACCCCCAATTGGCATGATTCAGACAATCATGGATTCGAGAGAACTTGTTCAGGGATGGTTCAATCTGGATCAGGTGGATTCCTGGCGTTAAGTCAGAGCTTGCATGCTCCATCACGGGTTGTGATAGTGTTTTGACTTGAATGGTTGTCATATCACCAGAAATGTCTTGTGGGATTAGTGACCCCAAGGAGGCCATAGTGTCCACAAAATGATTTGATGACCGAGGGAGTGCCTCGATGTCATACCATTCAAGATTTTCCAAGAATTTGTCCACAAGGGCTTTGTAGGCCTGCAGAACTGGGCATTTACATTGGAATACCCCTTTGACTTGGTTGACAATTAACAGTGAATCACCAAAGATGTTCAATCATTTTGATGTTCATGGTGATTGTTGTTTAAAGACCTATGAGCAAGGCTTCGTATTCGGCATTATTTTTGGTGCATGAGAAATCTAATTTAAATGATAGAGGTATTGGAGCCCCTTGTAGTGTGAAGAATACAATTCCCATGCCACCCCCTTGCTCACATTTAGAACCATCAAAAAATAGGGTTATGTCGGCCTGTGACTCAGGCTCATCAGAATTTGGTGATTCTGAGACATGGAAGACCCCATCATCGGGTAGCTCTATGGTTAGAGGTTGATCATCTTCGAGAGGAGCCTCTGCTATTTGATCATGACTTGACCTTTGATGGATTTTTGTCCATTGAACTCGATGTCAAAATCCGTCAACAACATGATCCATTTTGCCATGCGTCTACTATGATAAGTATGACTCATCATGTTCCGTAATGGATTCTCCTTAGACACAACATACGTCGTGTTGCTCAGCATGTAATGGTGTAGCTTTTTGGTAGCAAACACCACTGCCAAGCAGAGCTTCTTAATGTATGCATAGTTAAGTTCATAACTGACCAGGGTGCGGCTAAGATAGTAAGTAGCCTATTCTTTGTGTAGTTCATTTTTTTGGGCTAGCATGGCACCCAGTGCCACCTCAATAGCTGAGATGTATAAGTAGAATGACACTCCTGGTCTAGGTGGTGCCAATACTGGCGGCAAAGCCAAGTATTGTTTAATATCATCGAAGGTTGACTGGCACTCGTCATCCTAGTGAAATGCTACCCCCTTGTGCAATAATTTATTCATGGGTCGGCACTTGTCAGATAGTTATGCTATGAAGCGCTTGATTGATATGACATTTCCATGCAGGCTTCTGAGCTGCTTGATGGTAGTTGGGGGAAGCATTTCAAGGATTTCCTTGACTTTGTTTGGGTCCACCTCGATGCCTCATTTTGAGACTATGAAACCCAAGAGATTTCCAGATGTGATGCCAAATACGCACTTCTTGGGGTTCAGTCTGACTTTATGTTCAATGAGGCGATCGAGGATCTTGCTTAAGTCATCGAGATGATTTGGGCACAAAAGAGATTTGGCCAACAAATCATCCATGTAATCTTCCAAATTTTTATGCATGTAATCATGGAAGATGTATGTCATGGCATGTTGGTAGGTGGCACCAGCATTTTTAAGGCCAAAGGGCATGACCTTATAACAAAATGTCCCCCAGGGCATTGTGAACGCCATTTTTAGTTGGTCCTCGAGATTAATACGAATTTGATTGTATCCTAAGAAACCATCCATGAGGGAAAGCATTTCGTGGCCCGTTGTAGCATCTACCAATGCATCGATGCTAGGCAAGGGGAAATCATCCTTAGGACTCACTTTGTTTAGATCTCAAAAAATTAGGGCATATGCAAATCCTCTCGTCAAGATTTTTGATGGGCACCATGTTGGATAGCCATGGTGGGTAATCTACGTAGATGACAAACTATGCATCCAACAACTTTTGTAATTCATATTTGACCATTAAGGCCACTGTTGGGTGCATCTTACGTAGTTTTTGCTTAACTGGCTTGACTGTCGGATCAAGCGTTAGGTTATGCATGACTAGCTACGGATCTAGCCCCGACATGTCTTTATAGGACCATGCAAAAACCTCCTTCTTCTCTTTGAGAAGGGCAATGTAGTCGGCTTGCTCTTCGGGGATAGGCTTACCCCCAGCTTAATGATCTATGGATTCATTGGATCAGAGTCGATGTCTACGTCAGTCATCTCCTCGACCGACATGTGGGATCCGTCCTCCAACTGGTGTGGAGTTGGGATCAAGTGGATATCATTTGCTAAGTTTAGATCTGCGTTGGGAACCTCGGGTTCCTCTTCAACATGGAAGACATCCTGAGTTTGCCCTGGGGTGAAATGAAGCATCTCATCGAAAGGCCAGTACTTTGATGGGGATGGTGGTGAATTGATGCGATCCCAGTCTATGGCATCTATGTCTAGATACAATGACTGTGTTGGATCGGCCGGATTGTGGATGGGGGCGGTTAAGTCAATGGAGATCATGTTGATGAAATTATTTTGGTCTCCATTACCGTGGGTGTGGTTACTCGGACATCCTGAATGATTTTTGTGCTCTGGATCTGGCTCTGGAGGTATTGGCATGAATGGATCGGCCCTATGTGCGGGGAGGAGGACAAGGTCTGCCCTCAGCACTGATATCTCTATAGGGTCTCTGGGTGGTAGGTGTTCTCTATATGCCCAAAGTGGTGGATTCAACACTTGGTCCCACTGCATTGGGTTTAGGTGCCACTCATGCCCTGGCCTTATGTTTAGTTGTTCAAATATGTCATCAATATCCCGAGGGTATTGTTGCTGCATCTACCACATGTGATTGAGATATGCCATCTCAGTTTCATCTTCATAATCACTGTCGGAGATCCAAAGGCCTTCGTTGGTTCCAACAATGGTTTGCGACATTAGAGGCTTGTCTTGCTTGAGCAAATTGATCTGGCCCCATCGGGGTTGTTCCGCTCTCTACGGGGGGACCTAATTTTCTTGAGGGGGCACTTGCTCGATTGGAGCATCCAAAGGGAACATTGCCAAGAGGCTTTCTTGATAATCATCCATGGGGGTCACTTGTGAGTGATTGCTATCTAATTCAAAGGGGTCCCATGGTGCTACCTCATATTCTGACTCATCTTCTGAAGATCCTTCTTGACCTTGTCTATACCCCTCTTGTAGGTGAGTTTTTGAACTTTCTCCTTTCTCGATTAAAGGGAAGGGTTTGTGAAGGTCAACAAGGTTGGTTGCCGACAATGGGAGATAATCCCCCAATGTATATGTTGTGTTAGGATTGGCATATGGATCTAATGCCAACCCATCCTTGTTGCCTATCCCTAGGCCTTGCATGTTCTCTACCAAGATGTCCAGGGGCAGGGGGTGGTTGAACCCTACTCCTGACTTGTCATACGACATATGATATCTTGGTTGGCAAAGAACTCGCACTCCTTGCTCATATCTGCCTAACCCATATCCATGCCAATTGCATTGGCCAAGATATCTCAAAGCAAAATCTGGGTTGGAAAAATAGTTGACATCTTCTACAAAGGGCTCCTCATCTTCGTCCTCTTGCATGCATGGTTCAATACCATGATCAAGGCCCCCATACACAAAGTTTGTCTGATTTTGTGGGTAGCCTAGAGGAACAATAGTACCGATGGGGAGGCGAGGTCTCCCCATGTCCTACATGGACTCCAGTGTGGGTGTTGCTACAATATTCCACACCAGATACTCCCCCAGGCCTATATTGGCCATTTCAATGATGATTGTTGGTGATTGAGGGGGAGGGAACGGAAGTTCTTCCTGAGTCCACTCCATGTCGGGTGAACTAGGAGCCTCGACTTCCATTATGCTAGGCATATCCTTAGTAGAGATGGTTGAGACTGATTGCGGTGCCTCTTCCAGGGGTTTCTTCCCTTTGTCCTTCGGTGTGGCCACCGTAGGTGGCATCATTGGTGAAGGACCAGACGATGAAGATGGACCCGTATGGGGATTCGATGGACTTGTCAATGAGGATGCCTATGGAATCGGACCTTGTTTAGATGGATTCAACTAAAAATCCAAATGCATTGATGGAAGGGTCGATTGCGGCATCAGCTGCACCATATTGCAATACTTGAAGGGCTCCAAGTCTGTCGGGACTACATGCACTTGCCCTTCAAATGTATACTTTAAGCATTGGTGGGCTATTGATGGGACACACTTCATGTCCCTGATCCATGGTCGGCCCAACAAAATGTTATAAGCCATCTCACCCTCCAAGATGTGGCACAATGTAGGTATAGTCTTTTGTCCCACTTGGATGGGTAGGACAATTGTGCCAACTATCGAGCATATTGCATCATTGAATGCTCGTAGTGTATAGGTGGAGGCCACTATGTGAGATGCGGGTAACTTTAGGTGCTTCAAGGCCACTGTTGTAATGATATTACTGGATGAGCCAGTGTCCACCAATACCCTCTTGTATGAAATCCCGTTGACCCATGCGATAACATGTAGGGGTGGATCCGCCATGTCACCAGCCATTGATTTCAATTCATCCTCTCGAAAGGTGATGACTGGCTCAGTGCATCGTTTGAAATGTCCCACAAAGTTGTTGAAGGAGTTTGCTTCATGGGGCTGCAACTCGATGGCTTTTAGTATCTCCATTAGAGCCTCCCGATGGGGCGATGATTGTTGTATGAGCTCATAGATGGAGAGCCTAGCCGATGTGGTCCTCAAACTCTGGGTGAGTTTGGTTCGAATCATGGCCACTGGTCTAGGTGGAGCAGGTTGCGTAAGGTGTTGTTGTGGTTGTGACGTTGTTGGCACCTCTCCTATAGCTGTCACGGGGGTAGCTGTGCTTGGGTACCTCTTGTTTCGAGTCACTATACTGATCATCCCTACATACCCCTGCATGGGGTAGTTCTATGTTACCTCATTGACTTGTAGGGTCTTTGCCTACACATCATGGGTAGGCAAGGGGTCCTTAAAGACCTCCATTTATTGGTTGCTTGGTGCGACAGGATTATCTACCGCTAATGTCTTGTTATCTATCAGGTCTTGCACCAAGCCTTTAAACTTCCAACATGCATTAAGGTCATGTCCCTTCCATCTGTGGAACCTACAGTACAAGTCTTCCCTATAGCCCTTAGGTTTTTGTGCATTGGGGTCTATGGGTTGACTCTCGAGCAGGTTGATCAAGTTTGTCCGCTGACAAGCGGTCAAACAGGGAGTCTCTGGACTCTATGTAAGGTGTGAATTATCGCCTAGGGCAACGCTACTGATTTTGTTCTTGCCTCTAATTTTCTTTGTCATAACTGTTAAGAGGCACCGCCTGATAGTTAGCCTTTTGGGGTTGTGTTGCTTGTGTAGGCTTAGGGACATTTATAGCAACCTGATTGACCACAGTGGGTTTCTATTGCGTGGTCCCTATTTTGGTATTCTTAGACCATTCTTTCTTCTTTGGCTTGGCTATCTTGCCATCCTAAATCTTGATCTCCTCAATGATTCTGGCTTGCACCAGAGCTTCCTCTAAAGTGGCATATTGCTGCAGCTACAATAGCATGGAGATCGATCTCAAATAGCTCTTTGAGAACATTTGGGTGAGGTCGGACATAGGAGGGAGGTAGGGCAGCTTTGAAAGCAAAGTCCTCCATCGGTTCCCATAGGCCACCATGGTTTCTTCCTCATACTTCCTGAGGCTGGCTAGGTCGCTTAGTGATGCCTTCTTCTTGGTGTTGAAGGTGAAGCATTCGAGGAATGCGTCCACTAGCTGATCTAAGTTACTAATGCTATGCTTTGGAAATTGAGTGAACCAATCCAAGGTAGGGCCTGCGAACGTGGTGATGAATGTTCTTAGCAGCAAAGCATCATTGTCCTGAATGCCAAAGCATTGGCTCAGGAATCTAGTCACATGCTCTTGGGCATCTTCCTCCCCTCTAAATATTGCCAACTGAGGCAGTTTAAAGTGTTCAGGGTAAGGGGGTGCCGACACTGACGGATGCACAGGATGACTATGGAGTTGGCATAAAGTGGGCTTTTGGGGCCCAAAAGTCTTGGTCTCCATAGACTCCAAGTGCTCTAGTAGTGCTTTATATGCATCAAAAGATTTAATCTCTTCCTCCTTAGTTTGTTCCTATTGTGGGTTACAGGGAACTTGAGGCCTATAGAGGGGTGGCCGAATAGCACCCCCTCTGCCTTGGTAGGGCATTTTCACTCACTCTTCTTCTTGCTCATACTCCTCATAAGCTTCTTGAGGAGTTCTCGGGTGAGACCCATGACCATGGGTGGGCGCCCATGGAGGGTACCCATCATTGTTCCTAGGAGTGGCCTCCCACTCAGGTCTAGGGGGTCTCGGAGGTAGCACTTGGTAAGGTCTTGGAGACCTATCTTGTACTAGGGGGTTATGCCTCTTCTACCTTTCTACCCTCTATGTTCATGGGGTTGGAACCCTCTCAGGCATAGTGTTGTGGAGCAGCTCATCTATTTGGCACCGGATGCGCTCTTTGCTAAGGCGATATAGATGCTCTAGCTGTTGTTGGTCTTGCTCAAGCTGCATGATCTATGCTTGGTGGGTGGCATGTCTAGAAAATTCTAGGTCGATATGCTCTACCATCTTGAGTCTAGGAGGCCTAGATGCCTCTCCTACACATCTATCTTGGTCATGGTGATCCGATATTTCTATAGGTCGCTTCCCTCTATCGAGGTTAGTGACATTCACCTGAGGTTTTGGCCTCAGTGGGTGACCCTGATAAATAGCAGGTGTGGAGGTGCATTGCTCCCATGCTATATATTGCTCTTGAGGAATGTAGTGGTCTTCCTCATTTTCCCTTTCATAGATGTGAAAGGGGCGGGCGGAGTTGGCTCGCCCTGCCAGAAGAGCCTTGTGCTCTAGATTTGTCTTATTGTTTTTGACAACAAGAGGGGGTAAAGGAGGGATGATGTAATCATGTGGCCCCTCTCGATGGACCCTATGATGTCCTAGCACTTCATTGCATGGTGGCCACTCGTAGCGAGCGTCTAAGGGAGCTTTCCCATCTATGTTGAGTGCCACGTGTAGAGACTCCTCTTGAAAGGGTCTGTGCTGAGTGGGCATGCCCCTCGAAGGGGTGCCTCTATAGTCCCATTTCATCAAGGCATGAAGTGGACTATCTCTTGGGTCAGGCCACCAAGGTGGAATGACCAAGTCCTTGGGGCTGTAGCGGAGGCGACTTGTGCCCCCTTGTACACTCTCCGTAGCTTCTACCCTTGATTGGGCTTGGCTACGGGTGTACACCATGGTGGTGTCTCCCTACAAGATGTGTCGATTTTTATTTCTTTTTATGATTTTTATGCTACACTAAATAGAAAATATCACACACACACAAAGAAGTGATTATCTTGTTTAAAGATTAAAGGTGTGCCCTAAACCTGGTTTAGTGTGTTTTGATTTTTGTTTTGATAGTTTTGTAAAGAATGTTTTGTAGAAAATGCAATATGATGGCTCTTATGACTCCCAAAAATGGTCGCCCCTTCGATATACCATTTCCAAGCCATTATACCAAACCTCTCTATATACCCGCCCTTACGTGAGGGAAACTATTGGTACGTGAGAGCAGAATGGTACGTGGAACATAGGCGATACGGAAGGGGGATCACCCTATTTTTGACACCTACCATAGAAGACTTATCCTCATGCACTGGGAATCACCCTAGCTACACTTGGTCAGCTTTCATTAGGATTTACGTCTAGCAACAGTAGTGATCGGGGTTATGGATGCAAAAATTCAAGCCAAGGTGGTGATGAAATCCATCGTTGGTCTTGATCAAGGGCTGGGGTCTTACGACCAGCTCCTTGGTGTTTAAATTGCCATGTGATGTGTGGGGTTATTTTTATTTTGCATAAAATAAATCAAACATGCAGTAAAAACTTTCCCTAAGCAAGCAAATAACTAGAAAATAGAAAACAGAAGACAGAAAATGACAGAAGGTGTTTAGGACCTCTACCTCTTCTCTGCCCAAACAGGATGCCTCTGAGTTTCTATTCTGAAACTGCACAGAGAGCTATTCATCCCTGGGTGGGATGAATAACAGAGCTGTATTCATCATAGGGTGGGACGAATGCCCATTCACCCCAGGGTGGCATGAATTTCAGCTCTATATTCGTCACAGACTGGAACGAACAATAGTCCAACGTTTGAAAACTTGGTACCTACAAGCAAAAACAAACAATTTTTGATCAGATTTTTGATCTCAAAAATAGAGGACAGGGTCCCACCATGATCACCACTAAAATCATGAGGATACGAAAACAAAAAGGAAATGCCAAGGTGCGATGCAAATGAAACTAAACTTAACGCTAAATCCTACGAACTAAAATGCATGAAAGGAAAGAAACACAAACGCATTGAAACAAGGTATAAAAGTAAATATGGAGTACAACCCTTTTTATTAATGTGCTTTAAAACCCAGTTACAATCTGTCTCCTCCCTTTTCAGGGGCTAGGAGCGTTAAATACGTTCTTGTCACATCAACAGATGGTATTCCTTCTTACGCGTGCCCACATGTAGAATGGGTAGACCAAACATCGCTGCCACTTGTGTTGGTGAGTCTTGACTCTTTGATGCTCCTCTAATGTCGAGATCCTATGTTCAAGGAAACAGAAAATAGTCAGTAGCACCTATAGATAAAATGAAACATGCAATCCCCAAGCCTACGATTAGTGCATGCGAAAAATGAATAAAATGATAACTAAATAACATCAGAATGATCTAAAAATTTAATAGAAGCATGAGGACATTACCAGGAGGGCACTACAAATGGAACAGTCAAAAAATTCACCACGGATTTCTAATCGCCCCGGGGTGGGACGATTAGACCTGCAACAAAATGTCAAAAAGCATAGTCCCAAATGTCACATCCGGGAAGCTCCAAATCACTTGCAAAGTTGGGGGTTAGGTAAAACGAGGTATTTTGGGATGACCCAGATGGTCGGATTTTTCCAATTCAGCCTCTATCTCCAGGAATTTTATGATGCTACCTGCATGTTAGCGAAAGCGAGAAATAACAAAAACATGATCAAAACAGCTCAAAATGATGTGAAATTTGAATGACAACCTATCTAAGCAACATAGAATTAGATGCAAAAATAATAGAAAGGAAATATACTATAGATTTCTAATCGCTCTAGGGCGGGGCGATTAGGACTGCAGTAGTGCGGGGGGCACCAAGGGGTAGGACGCTCATCGTTTGGGGCCCGATTTTGGCACCAATCCACTTGGGATGGGTCCAAAACCTCTTGTGGGGTGTTTTTGGCAAATTTTGTAGGATTTTATGGCCAAATGTCGGGTCTTGGTTCCGGATTTGCGCTTCCAATAATCACCCAATGACCTCCCTTCCAAAAGAGATCAAGGATGTGAAAGGCACAAATAAAAAATGTGTGAGGATGTAAAATGGTAGCACTTCATTGCTCAAAATGCTCCTTCTCTCCATATTTTTGGGTGAGAAGACTCACCATTTTATAGACCTGACGGTCTCTTTGGATGAGCATGCAGAGGCGCCACTTGGCAATCATGCCTTCCCAGGGGGGAGAAGATTCCTCCCTGATTAGGGGCTCCATGACTGCCCCTATAACTGCCTCTAGCACTCAAAAATGCTCACTCACACTCCCATGCAATGAAGGAAGAGTTAAGTGGTGGATCTGAGCTGCCATTTGTCAAGATTTGACTTTTTGCCCATCAAACCTGCTATTCACCCCACCCTGGAGCGAATGCTGCTAATCGTCCCTGGGTGGAATGAATACCAGTTTGTAATCATCCCTGGGTGGAACGAGTAGAGAGCAGAGTACCTGAAAGGTGCCAAATTGACCTCTGACCTTCCAAAACTATTGTGTGAGTGGTTAGGACCACTGTTTAACCTCTGGGGGCTACCCTAGGGGCTGTGTGTGTCAATGCGATCAGTGTTTGCAGTCACATAATCTGATTGGTGCTATTTTGGTGTCTACACCCTCATATTTTAATAGTTGAAGTAGTTTTAAACTTAAATATACAAGTCTAAAATGGAGTAGCAAACTATATTTTCTTGTCTAACAATGATTCTTTATTTATGTTCAGCATGAAAAGTCATACGGTTTAAAGGTGAATGCTAGCACAATGAGACTATCATCCAAATCCATATGATTACCCTTTGTTGAGGAGATTAACAAAATCCTTCCTTGTTAGATTAGAAAATCGTTGAATAATAATAGTGCAATTATATTTTATATCATGTTGATTATAATTTTTATGATTTCAAATATTTACAAGTTTATCATAAGTTATTAATATAAAATTTATAGACTTGGGCTAGTTTTAAATATGGTATTGTTTAAGAACTTGTGAATTATCACCTTAATATTTTTAAAGCCCAAAAATTACATGTTTTGGAAATATATGGAATAATCTACCATGCAAAATATTTATCATACATTGGTAATTTAGTGTGAAAATATGTAAAAATTGAGTGCTCTAATACCAATTATTAATTTATAGAGAACATAAATATGTGTGTAGAACAAAAAATATAAGACACAAACTACTCATGCAAGAGATATAAATTGTTTATGTAACACATAGAATTTTATTCATTGACTCAATGTCTTGTAACACAATATTATTTAATAAATCTTAATATTTTAAACCTTGTTTCTTGATTTTTCTACACCACTTTGAAAAACATAATGATAAAATCCATATGATCTAATCCAACCATGCATAGGTTGGATGATCAAACCAAGTGAGAATGGATCGATGATTAATAAATATTAAATACAATAATATATAGACTCATTAAAATATGCTTTTCTAAACTAATGGATCATGCTTTTTTATCTTTAGATTTATCTTTTTATCTTTGCACTCATCTTTTTATTTTTCCATCTGGATTTTTATATCACATTTGCTCTTTTTTCAAATTATTTTATTCTTCTCTAAGAAAAGCATTTCCATGTGCTTTTTCACATTAAGCATTATTTTTTTTAATAAAATATACCTTGTTATATATTCATATAGAAATATAAAGGAAGCTCCATGGAACAATGCCAAATTTATTGAAGTATGAGAAGTTAAGCTCAACATTCATGGGTGACATACAAGATTTGTTGCACTTGGGAAATAAGAAATAAGAGAAAAGGGAGACATTCATCAGTAATATGAATTTTTTTATATCATCTCATATTGATGGATAAGTAATTGTTTCACATTTTTGTACCAAACAATAAGGATAAATCTTATGAGTCCTTTAAGGAATAGACAACTATCATGCTCGCTCATCCCATTAAAATCCCTAAATATACCTACATTGATAAAAAAAATGTATAATATAATGTTGATCTTGATTTTTAGTTATTAGAATTAAGTTTTAGTATGATTCTTCTATAATTTATTTTCTTGCAGGAAAGAGAATTTTCAATAAAAATGATATACAAGAATATGGAGGAGACAAGAAAGCATTCAAAGATGGTAAAAAATGACTTGTTGATAAACTTTGTGGAATTTTCAATAAAAATGATATATAAGAATATGGAGGAGACAAGAAAGCATTCAAAGATGGTAAAAAATGACTTGTTGATAAAATTTGTGAGGGATCATCTATTTCTTGATGAAACTATTACAATTTTATGTTGTTTTTACTATTTTTTTTTATCTATGAGACAATCTATGGCCATGACATTTGTATTTAAATATCTCTTTTGCTATTTTTGAGTATGATAATAACATTACCTAGACAAATTAAAACTTATTATAATTAAGTGGAGATTTGATATAGATTTGGGTGGTAGGATAGGATGAGTATAACACCATCTTGAAGGTCAAGGGAAATAAAAAGCTAACTTTGAGTGATTATTTATCAAATCATTATGTACTCAAACTTTATATTTCTATATTTTACCTTTGTTTTCTTTATGATTTAAATAAAGAGGTTCCTAGATACTAATTGATGTGTATCTTTTCCAAGTGAAGGTTGTAAAGGAAGCTCTTTGTATACGTAATTTTAGAATAAGTAAATATTCTCTTAAGTTCTACTAGGATAGACACGCTTGATTTTCCACTCTTGCATGTGTCAAGAGAACTCTCAGTGGTGTCTTCATCAGGTTTGATGAGTTATTGTAATCCAACGACTCTCAATGATCAACTTTACTATTTATACAAAGTTGATCCTTGGAATAAATCAATCAGTTCTTCTTTGCTTCTTCAAACTCTTGTAATGCTTTGTAGTTCTACTCTTGGGAATTCTAACATGGCACTAAAGTATGATAGATTCTACTAGCATTATCTCTTGAAGGAGGTTTTACGAACTGGTTCTTAATATTTTTTTCTTTGATTTCTTTAAAGAAAATAGTATTTTGATCCTAGATACAATTTGCTTGAGATATTTTTATTATGGTAATACTTTTCTCAGTTTATATAATATTTATTTTACCATGAATGTAATTTTTTCAAAAAATTTACTTCATTGTATTCACTACTCTTTATAAACAACTTGAATATCTTCCGAAAAAATTTGTTTCTCTCAATTTTACTTCTTATAATCTCCTTCTAAACTAGCGCAGGTTGCTTTTTAAAATTTGTTTTTTTGTGTCTCGTTATAGGTGATTTTTTAAAATTTAATGCCCTCATCATATGCATCTATATTTATATTCATTTTCTCCTTCTTAGAGCACAATTTGACTGCTCTATAGCCGTCCCTGTGTAATCTATATAAGAGAGAAATATAAATCTAAAGCATATTTTAAAAGGACATAAATTTTTTTCCCATATCGCCTACATTTTTTTTATTTTAATCCATCTTTCGCAGCCCATTCGAATTTCCCAAGCCTTCGGTGCAACTATCGTGGAGAAGAGAAACATACCCCCTTTTTAGTGGGAAATTCTTAAAAAATTTAAATTTAAAATCCATTATTCTTCATTTGATATTTTAAATGGAACTCTCCCTTCGCGTCATATAGAAAGACTCTAGGTCTATTTATTTTACCAGAGTTCTATTTTCTATAACAACATGGTCTTGTTTGGCTTTGGCGAGCTTGAGATTTACCTCATAACGAATTCTCCATTTATTATAATAGTTTCTAAGATCTCACGATTTTTTTTCTCGATATTATTCCTGTTCAAGTGCTCTTCAGTGCTCCGGGAGAAAAAAAAATTCCTTTATAAACGTCTCACTAAATATTGGAAACATATTCATTTAGGTGAAAACTTGAGTAATTTTTTTTGTCCCATTGCTATCTGCTATTTTCTCTACAATATTTTTTGATCTACAGGTTTGCAATGATGTTGCCTACTCTTCACTTGGAGGTCATTTGTACTTTCTGGTCTATGTCATCTTATGGTGTGTTTTTGGCCCATTGTTATTTGCTATTTTCTCTATGAAGTATTTTTGATCTGTAGGTTTGTGACGATGTTGCCTACTCTTCATTTGGAGGTCATTTGTGCTTTCTGGTCTGTGGCATCTTCTAGTGTGTGGTACCATCATCTTAGCAACATCTGGTGTGTTCCTTCCACTGTGTGCCACCCTCAGTGTCCCCTCATCATTTTCACTATATGTGGCACCGTAACCTTCTCTCGAAGAAGTCCTTTGCACCTTCACATCTGTCTTCAAATTCATAGGTGCCTTCACTCTGTCTTCACCTCTAATCGTATCCTCTTCAATCACATGTATTTGTGATATTAATTTTTTTATTTAACCCTTACCCTTCACTACAGGTGATGTAAAAGGTACGTAATTGAGGATCTCTATTGTGGCACCCAATGTTTGATCATTGAGCGATGCTAACCAGGGTTAAATATATTTTTTGAAGCACTCATCTGTCTGACTTTCTCTCTTTATCTCATTTGGTTTTTTAATTGTACCCTGTTTATTTTTTTATATTATGTGGATCTTTGCAGCCATCCGAAAGAAATGTTGGCCCTCTCATTGGATCAGATAAAAGAGCAATAAATATAATATTTATTTGGGGGGGGTTGTTCAGGTGCCTTTTTTGCACCTATCTCAAATCCGAGGGGGTCTACTTTGTCTTTGCGTCATTTTTTTGCCTCTTATCATTGCTTTTACATTTGGTAAAATATTCTTTGCTTAATCATTATCGAAATCTTATATTTTTTCTTTTTAAAAATTACTATAAGAAAATTTTCTTAAATTAACATTTAATTTTGGTAATATTTACTTTTATTATAGTATATTTTATTTTTCTTAAAGAAAGAACTTTAGATATATCATTAAGCAAAATTTAAATTTTAAAAATATTAGATTTTTTCAAAATTTGTATTTCATTTCCCTTAATTTACCTATTTGCTTAAATAAGACATAGATTAATCTATTTAATGCTTATTATAATATTTTATTTTATTTCAAAAATTATAATTCCATGAAGTTCTCTAAATAAAAACAAATTTGTTTATTTGAAATTATATTTTAGCAAATAGATTAATCAATTTTTCCTTTTTTAAAAAGCATAAATTTATGTCATTTTGTTTAGCATAAAATATATAAATTAAATAATTTAAGAAAACCACTTAATTTCTTTGTCCTTAATTTATCTCTCAAATCACAAATATAATATCTCCATAACCATTATTGGACATCCTACATAACTTATAGTTTCCCTCAAGTAAGGGCAAGTTATTAAGATACACAATATTGGCCTGGATGATATAAGCCTAAGTTCCAAGTATCAAATATTATCAATACTTATAGTTTCCCTCTCGTAAGGGTGGGTATTTGACAAGACAAGATATATAGGCCTGGCATATTTGTAATCCTTAATTTAAACTTAACATCAAATATCCTCAAAATACTTATAGTTTCCCTCTTGTTAGGGCAGGTATTTTTGAGTTAATTGGTGTTCCTAAAAGCTTTGGCATGTTTGTTCTCTTCACTCATTGATATCCAATTCCTCTAATTACTTATAGTTTCCCTCTCGTTAGGGCGGGTAATTTTTGAGAATTTGGTATTTCCTTGGGGCTTCTAAACATATATCCATTGCATTCTATTTTTTTAAGTTAAAGGGGGGAACTTTGGGTTAACTTCAAAATGAATTCAATGAATACAATTGATCTTCTCACTCCTCATAACTACCATACATGGAAACCCAAAATTTTAAATCTCATTTTTTAGAAAGGTCTCACTCACCTGTTAGAAGAAAAGCAACCTGAGTTTGATAAAGAATATGAAATATTTGTTCACAAAGGGAAAATGCATGAAACTATGGGTATTATTAGTTCTAATATTCATGAAAGTTTGTGGTTTCACATTGCAGATTGTAAAAATCCTCATGAAAGTTAGGAGAAACTAAATACCTTGTTTGGATAAGTAGATCAAATAAGATCAATGCAACTAGAAGCAAAACTAACAACTTTGTCTTATGAAGATTTTAGTAGTATTGTTGACTTCCTCACCAAATTCAAAGAAGTCCTCACTCAATTCATAGGCAGTGGGAAGAAAAATACCGATGAAGAATGCATTTATCTAATTCTTTCTAAACTAAATGGTGTATTTCAAATATTTGCAACCACCTTTCTATCTACAAAAGATGCTCTTGGTGCAACCTTTAAAATGCTCTCTTTAGAAGAATTTTGTGATAGACTAACTAAGGAAGAAATAAAAATTGCAAGATATGAGATATCTTCCTCTTACTCTTTCTCCAAAGTCTTAGTAGATTCCACCTCTACTAAAGAAAATTTTAAAAAGAAGGAAAGGAATCCCATAACTTGTACTCACTGTAAAAAGAATGGTCATTCTACAAATAAATGCTGGAAAAAATTACAACAACTAGAGGCAACTATGAAGGATCAAAAGATATACAATAAAAAGCAAATAGGGAAAGCCCTAAATGTTCAAGGAAAAACCTCAAATTCTTCCTCTAATTATTGGATCCTTGATTTTGGAGCTACTCATCACATGACTACTTCAGATGAGTCATTCTCTTCTATCTCCTCAAGTTCTACATGTAGCATAGAAGTGGGTGACTCTTTATTTATTCCAGTCAAAGGAAAGGGGGACATAACCATTGATGGTGGCTCTATAAATAATGTTCTCTATGTTCCAAACATTACCACCAATCTCCTCTCCATCTATCAAATTTGTACTTCTAGGAAGGGGAAAATAGTTCTCTTCTCTCCAAAAGGAGTTGAGATAAGAGACTTTCAAGATCCCCATTATCTCATAGCCAAAGGAGATATTGATCACAACACTCACCTATTTCACTTCAAAGGATTCCAAAATCTAGAAGGGGCCTCCTATTTTGTGGCTCATGGAGATCTTGAAAGAAAAATTTGGCATGAAATATTTGGTCATATTAGTTACAACTACCTAAAGGAATTGAGCACCCATGATATGGTCACAATTTTACCCCAAGTCTCTTCTATTGATGGAGTTGTAGACACCAAAACAGCACCAATCCGATTATGTGACAACAAGCGTTGATCGCATTGACACACACAGCCCCTAGGGCAGCCCCTAGAGGTTAAACAATGGTCCTAACCACTTCCAAAAGTAGTTTTAGAGGTCATAGGTCAATTTGGAACATTTTTGGAACCTTGCTCTCTGCTCGTCCCACCCAGGGATGAATACAAACTGGCATTCGTCCCACCCAGGGACGAATATCAGCATTCACCCCAGGGTGAGGCGAATAGCAAGTTTGACTGGCAAAAAGTCAAACCTCGGTAACTCTGCTAGTTAACTGAGGCTTCAGGCCATGCAATTGCAAGGAATAGCTTTTATTCAAGAAGAGAGACTTCAGTTATGAATGTCTTTATTTTAGAAACCTCATGCAAGGAGATTCTAAATCAGGGAATTAGCTTTTCTCTAAAAATAGGAAAACAACTCAAGTGGCACCCTCGCATGCGCAATTCAAACAGAGAGACCCTAAGGTCTATAAATTGGTGAGTTTTCTCACCCAAAATATATACAGAGAAGGAGCATTTGAGCAATGAAGTGCTACCAATTTACATACCTACTTGCGATTTGTGCCTTCACATCCTTAATCTCTCATTCGAAAGGGAGGTTATTGGGTGACTATTGGAAGCACGAATCCGGACCCAAAACCTAATTTTTGGCCACAAAAATCCACAAAATTTGTTGAAAACACCCCATAAGGAGTTTTGGACCCATCCCAAGTGGATTGGTGCCGAAACAGTGTCCCAAATGGTGGGCGTCCTGCCCCCGGGCGCTCCCCAAACTATCACAGTCCTATTCACCCCACCCGGGATGATTAGAAATATGTGATAGATTTCTCTAGTTTTTCTTTTGCATTTTATTCTAGATATGTTAAATAGGTTACAATTTAAATTTCATTTCATTCTGAGCAATTTTGACCAGGTTTTTGTCATTTCCCGCCTTTACTAACTTGTAGATGCCATCATCAAAATCTAGGTTCTAGAGGAAAAATTGGAGAAATATGACCATATGGGTCTTCCCAAAACACCCCCAATTAGCTAAACCCAACTTTTTAGGTCATTTGGAGCTTCCTAAGTAGGACATTGAAGAGGGTGCTTTCTGACAAATTATTGTAGGCTTATTCGTCCCACCCTGGAGCGAATACAAATATGTGAGGAATTTCTAGACTATTATTTTTGTAGTGGTCTTCTAATAACATATTTATGCTTCTGCAAAAATTTTAGATCAATCCGAGGTCATTTGATAATCGTTTTAATATTTTCATGCATACACTGACAGTAGGCCTTGGGAAATACATGTTTTATTCTGTCCGTAGGTGCTACTAATATATTCTATTTCTTTGAAATAAGGTTTCTGACATTAGAGTAGTAGGAAGGAGCAAATAATCACATACACAAGTGGTGGCGATATTTTGGTCCGCCCATCTTACATGTGGGCACGCGGAAGAAGGATTGTTATCCATGGATGTTGTGACAAGAAACATATTTGACGCTCCTATCCCCTAAAAAGGAAGGAGACATATTGTAACACAACTTAAAAAGTGTATCAATAAAGAGATTACCATATTTCATATTGCTTTTATCTTGTGTCAATTCGTATATGTTCTTTCTTGTTCTTTCTTGTGGCATATTCCTTTTTGTTTCCGTATCCTCGTGCTTTCAGTGGCGATCACGGTGGGACCTCTGTCCCTTGATTTTTAAGATTAAAATTCTGATTAAATTTGCTTGTTATTTTTCTTACAGGTACCAAGTTTCAAACGCTGGACTATTTCAGAGCAGAAATTCAGAGACATCCGATTTGGGCAGAGAAGAGGTAGAGGTCTTAAACACCTTTTGTCAATTCTTTGCTTTATGTTCTCTGGTTATTTGCTTGCATAGGAGAGTTTGAATGCTTTTTTGCTTCATTTATGCAACTTAAAAATAACCCCACACACCATGTGGTAACTAAAACAACAAGGAGTTGATCGTAAAACCCCAACCCTTGAGCAAGACCAAATGTGGATCTCATTATCACTTTGGCTTGAGATATTGCATACATTACCCCGATCGTGACTGTTGCTAGACGTAAATCCTGATGAAATCTGACCAAGTGTAGCGGGGGTGATTCCCAGTGCATGAGGATAATTCTTCTATGGTAGGTGTCATAAACAGAGTGATCCCCCTTTAGTACCGCCTATGTTCCACGTACCATCTGCTCTCATGTACCAATAGTTTCCCTCATGTAAGGGCGGGTATATAGAGAGGTTGGTATATCGATCTGGAAATGGTATATCGAAGGGGCGACCATTTTTTGGGAGTCATAAGAGCCATCATTTTGCATTTAAACGTTCTTCCCACAAGCTTTCAAAACAACATCAAAACACACCAAACTAGATTTTAGGGCACACTTTTAAAATCTTTAAACGAGATAACCACTGCATTGATTGTGTGTTTCCTTTTTGTTTAAGTTTAGCATAAAAAAAATCCTAAAAGAGATAAAAATTTACTCATATTTAGGAGCACATCACCATGGTGTTCACTCGTAGCCGAGCCCAATCACGGGCAAGCACTGCAGAAAGTGCACCAAGGGGGACAAGTCACCTCCGATATAGTCCTGAGGACCTGGTCATCCCGCCTTGGCGGCCTGACACACAAGAGAGTCCACATCATGCCATAACAGAATAGGACTATAGAGGCACCTCTTTGAGGGGCACCCCCACTCAGCATAGGTCCTTTCAAGAGGAGAACCTACACGTAGCACTCAACATAGACAGGATACCTCCCTTAGAAGCCCATTATGGGTGGCCTAGCGATGAAGCGCTAGAGAAATAGAGGGTCCAGAAGGAGGGGCCATAGGATTTCATCATCCCTCCTCTACCCCGCATTACTGTTAGAAACACTAGACAGTATCCAGAGTATCAGGATTTCTAGACAAGGCAAGACAATTTTGCCCGCACCTTTTATCCATATGAAAGAGAGGACGAGGAAGATTACCACATTCCTCAAGAGCAGTACATAGCACGAGAGTGATGTACCTCTGCACCTGCCATGTATCAGGATCACCCATTGAGGCTACAGCCTCAGGTTAATGCAGCTAACCTCGATAGAGGAAAGCAACCCATAGAGATCTCGGATCACCACGACCGAGATAGACATGTAGGAGAGGCATCTAGGCTTCCTAAACAAGATATGGCAGAACAAAATGACTTGGCATTTGCCAGACATGTCACCCGCCAAGCGTAAATCACACAGCTTAGGCAAGATAAAAAATAGTTAGAGCATTTGTATCACCTTAGCCAAGAGCGCATTCAGCATCAGGTAGCCAAATTACTTCATAACAAAGTGCCTGCAAAGGTTCTAACCCCTTGTGCGCATAAAGTAGAAGTGTATGAGAGGCATAACCCCTTGGTATGAGACAGGTCCATGCGACCTTATCAAGTATTGCCTCCGAGACCTCCTAGACCTGAGCGGTAGGCCACTCCCAAAAACAATGATGGGCACCCTCCACGGGCACCCACCCATGTGTATAGGTCTCGGCCAACCACTCCTTATGAAGCCTATGAGGAGTATGAACAAGAAGAAGAGCGGGCTGAAACGCTCTATCAAGGCAGAGGGGGTGCTATCCAGCTACCTCTCAATTGGCCTCAAGTTCCCCGCAACCCACAATGGGAGTAAACTAAGGAGGAAGAAATTAAATCCTTTGATGCATACAAAGCACTGCTAGAGTGCTTAGAGTCTATGGAGATCAAGACTTATGGGCCCCAAAATCCCACTTTACACCAACTCCGTAGTCATCCTGTGCATCCGTCAGTGTCGGCACCTCCATACCCCAAAAACTTTAAACTACCCTAGTTGGCACTCTTTAGAGGGGAGGAGGATGCCCAAGAGCATGTGACTAGGTTCCTGATCTAGTGCTTTGGCATTCAGGACAATGATGCTTTGTTATTAAGAACATTTATAACCACATTTGCAGGCCCTGCCTCGGATTGGTTCACCCAATTATCGAAACATAGCATCAATAACTTGGATCAACTAGTGGATGCGTTCCTCGAATGCTTCACCTTCAACACTAAGAAAAAGGCATCATTAAGTGACCTAGCTAGCCTCAAGCAAGTATGAGGAAGAGACCATGGTGGCATACGGGAACCGATGGAGGAGTTTGCTTTCGAAGCTGCCTTACCTCCCTCCCATGTCAGATCTGACCCAAATGTTCTCAAAAAGCTGTTTGAGATCAATATCCATGCTATTGCAGCTACAACAATATGCTAGTTTAGAGGAAGCTCTGGCGCAAGCCAGAGTAATTGAGGAGATTAAGATACAGGATGGCGAGATCGCCAAACCTAAGAAGAAAGAATGGACCAAGAACACTAAAATAGGGACCACGCCACCAAAACCCGTTGTGGTTAATCAGGTTGCTATCAACGTCCCTAAGCCTACACAAGCAACACAGCCTCAAAAGGCTAACTATCAGGCGGTGCCTCCTAACAATTATGAGAGAGAAAACCAAAGGTAGGAACAAAATCAGCAGCATCGCCCTAGGCGACAATTCACACCATACACAGAGTCTAGAGACTCCCTGTTTGACCGCTTGTCAGCGGCAAACTTGATCAACCTTCCAGAGATTCAAACCATAGATCCCAATGCGCCCAAGCCTAAGGGGTACCGAGAGGACTTGTACTATAGGTTCCACAGGTGTAAGGGACATGATCTTAACGCATGTTGGAAGTTCAAAGGTTTGGTACAAGATCTCATTGACAACAAGACATTGGTGGTAGACAACCCCGTAGCGCCAAACAACCAACATATGGGAGTCTTCAGAGACCCCTTGCCTACCCATGAGGCACAGGAAAAACCTCTTCAAGTTAATGAGGTGCAACAGAATTGCCCCATGCAGGGATATGTGGGGATGATAAGCATAGTGACTAGGAACAAGAAGTACCCAGGAGCTGCACCCACGGTAGCCACAAGAGAGGTTCCATCGACATCACAAGCTCAATAACACCCTACGCAACTTCCCCCGCCTAGACCAGTGGCCATGATTCGAACTAGACTTACCCAAAGTCTAAGGACCATGTCGGCTAGGCTCTCCATATATGAGCTAATTCAACAATCAGCGCCCCATCGGGAGGCTCTAATGGATATTTTAAAAGCAATCGAGCTACAGCCCCATGAAGCAAATTCTTTCAACAACTTCGTGGGACATGTAAAACAATGTACAGAACCAGTCATCACCTTTAGAGAAGATGAATTGAAAATAGTGACTGGTGATGTGGCGGATCCACCCCTGCACATTATTGCGTGGGTCAACGAGATTTCGTATAAGAGGGTGTTGGTGGACACTGGCTCATCCAGTAATATCATCACTATAGCAGCACTAAAACATTTGAAGTTGCCAACATCTCACATCGTGGCCTCCACTTATACACTGTGAGCATTCAATGATGCAATCTGCTCGACAATTGGCACAATTGTCCTACCTATCCAAGTGGGACAAAAGACTATTCATACATTGTGCCACATCTTGGAAGGTGAGATGGCTTATAATATCCTGCTGGGTCGGCCTTGGATTCGGGACATGAAGTGTGTCCCTTCAATAGCTCATCAGTGCCTAAAGTATACATTTGAAGGACAGGTACATGTAGTCCCGACGGACTTGGAGCCCTTCAAATACTGCAATACAATGCAATTCATGCCGCAATCGACTCTTCCATCAACACATTTGGATTTTTAGTTGAATCCATCTCAATAGGGTCCGATTCCGTAGGCATCTCCAGTGATTAATCCGTCGAGTCCTCATCCGGGTCCATCTTCTTCGTTAGTCCTTCAACAACGATGCCACCTATGGTGGCCACATCCAAGGACAAGGGAAAGAAACCCATAGAAGAGGAACCACCTCTAGTCTCAACCATCTCGACAGAAGAGATGCCTAACAGAATGGAAGTCGAGACACCTAGTTCACCCCACATGGAGTGGACTCAGGAAGGACTCCCATTCACTTCCCCTCAACCACCAACGGTCACCGTTGAAATGGCCAACATGGGCCTGGGGGAGTATCTAGTGAGGAACATTGTAGCAACACCCACACTTGAGTCCATGCAGGACATGGGGCGACCTCGACTCCCCATAGGCTTTGTGGTTCCTTTAGGCTACCCACCCAATCAGACAAACTTTGTTTATGGGGGCCTAGATAATGGCATTGAGATTTGTATGCAAGAAGACAAAGACGAAGAACCCTTTGTTGAGGATGTCAACTATCTATCCAACCCTGATTTTGCTTTAAGATATCTTGGCCAATGCAATTGGCATGGATATGGGTTGGGTAGGTATGAGCAAGGAGTGCGTGTTCTTTGCCAACCGAGATATCAAATGTCGTATGACAAGTCAAGAGTAGGGTTCAACCACCCCTTGCCCCTAGACATCTTGGTGGAGAACATGCAAGGCCTAGGGATAGGCAACAAGGATGGGTTGGCATCAGATCCATATGCCAATCCTAACACAAACTATACATTGGGAGATTATCTCCCATTGCTAACAACCAACCTTGTTGACCATAACAACCCTTTCCCTTCGGTCGAACAAAGTTCAAGGACTCACCCACAAGAGGGATATGGACAAGACCAAGAAGGGTCTTCAGAGGATGAGTCGGAGTATGAGGTAGCACCTTGGGATCCTTTCGAGTCTGATAGCAATCATTCACAAGTATATCCCATGAATGATGATCAGGAAAGCTTCCTGACAATGTTCCCATTGGAGGCTCCATTTGAGCATATGCCACCTCAAGAGAATCCGGTCCCCCACAGAGAGAGGAACAACCTCGATGGGACCACATTCATTTGCTCGAACAAGATGAGCCTCATATGTCACAAGTAGTTGTTGGTGCCAACGAAGGCTTTTGGATCTCTAACAGTGATTCGAAAGATGAAACTGAGATGGCCTATCTCAACCACATGCGACAAATGCAACAACGATACCCTTTGGACATAGATGACATGTTTGAACACCTACACATAGGTCCAAGACATAGGTGGCATCTCAACCTAGCGCAGTTATAGCAATTACTGCACCCGCCACTCTAGGTACACAGAGAGCATCTTTCACCTAGAGACCCTATCAAACCATCAGTGCCTAGGGTGGACCCTGTCTTCGTCTCCATGCATAGGGTGGATCCATTTGTGCCAGTACCCACAGAGCCAGATCTGAAGCACAAAGGTCATCTAGGATGTCCGAGCAACACCCGCGGTAATGGAGACCACAATCATTTCATTAACATGATCTCCATTGATTTAACCGCCCCCATCCATGATCCAGCTGACCCAACATGGTCATTGTATCTAGACCTAGATGCTATTGACTAGGATCACTCTGACACACCGCCATCCCCATCAGAGTACTGGCCTTGTGGTGGGATGTTCCATTTCACCCCAAGACAGACTCAAGATGTCTTCCATGTCGAAGAGGAACTTGATGTTCCGAACGATGATCTTAATTCAGCAAATGATATCCACTTGATCCCAACTCCACACCAGTTGGAGGATGGGTCCCACATGTCGATCGAGGAGACGACTGACGTAGACATCGGCTCAGATCCAATGAATTTGCAAATCATCAAGCTGGGGGTAAGTCTATCCCCCGAAGAGCAAGCCGACTACATTGCCCTTCTCAAAGAGAAGAAGGAGGTTTTTGCATGGTCATACAAAGACATGCCGGGACTAGACCCGTAGCTAGTCATGCATAATCTAACGCTTGATCCGACAGTCAAGCCAGTAAAGCAAAAACTACGTAAGATGCACCCAACAGTGGCCTTAATGGTCAAATATGAGCTACAAAAGTTGTTGGATGCATAGTTTGTCATCTGCGTGGATTACCCACCATGGTTGTCTAACATGGTTCCCATCAAGAAGCCCGATGGGAGGATTCGCATATGCACCAATTTTTGAGACCTAAACAAAGTGAGTCCTAAGGATGATTTTCCCTTGTCGAGCATCGACGCATTGGTAGACGCTACAGCGGGCCACGAAATGCTTTCCCTCATGGATGGTTTCTCAAGATACAATCAAATTCGTATCAATCCCGAGGACCAACTAAAAATGGCGTTCACAATGCCTTGGGGGACATTTTGCTATAAGGTCATGCCTTTTGGCCTTAAAAATGTTGGTGCCACCTACCAACGTGCCATGACGTACATCTTCCATGATTACATGCACAAAACTTTGGAAGATTACATGGATGATTTGTTGGCCAAATCTCTTTTGCATCCAGATCATCTCGATGACTTAAGCAAGATCCTCGATCACCTCATGGAGCATAAAGTCAGACTAAACCCCAAGAAGTGCGTATTTGGCATCACATCTGGAAAGCTCTTGGGTTACATAGTCTCTAAACTAGGAATCGAGGTAGACCCACACAAAGTCAAGGCAATCCTTGAAATGCTTCCCCCAACTACCATCAAGCAGCTCAGGAGTCTATAGGGAAAGGTCGCATCGATCAAGCGCTTCATAGCGTAGCTATCTGAAAAGTGCCGACCCATGAATAAATTATTGCATAAGGGGGTAACATTTCACTAGGATGACGAGTTCCAGTCAGCCTTTGATGACATTAAACAATACTTGGCTTTGCCACCAGTATTGGCACCACCTAGACCAGGAGTGTCATTCTACTTATACATCTCAGCTATTGAGGTGGCACTGGGCGCCATGTTGTCCCAAAAAAATGAACTACACAAAGAACAGGCTACTTACTATCTTAGTCGCACCCTGGTCAGTTATGAACTTAACTATGCATACGTTGAGAAGCTCTGCTTGGTAGTGGTGTTTGCTACCAAAAAGCTATGCCACTACATGCTCAAAAATACGATGTATGTTGTGTCTAAGGAGAATCCATTGCGATACATGATGAGTCGTACTTATCATAGTAGCCGCACGATGAAATGGATCATGTTGTTGATGGAGTTTGACATAGAATTCATTGGACAAAAATCCATAAAAGGTCAAGTCATCACCGATCAACTGGCAGAGGCTCCTCTTGAAGATGATCAGCCTCTGACCATAGAACTACTAGATGATGGGGTTTTTCATGTTTCAGAATCACCAGATTTTGATGAGCTTGAGTCACATGCTGACATGACCCTATTCTTTGATGGTTCTAAATGTGAGCAAGGAGGTGGCACGGGAATTGTATTCTTCACTCCACAAGGGGCTCCAATGCCTCTGTCATTTAAATTAGACTTCTCGTGCACCAACAACAATGCAGAATACGAAGCCTTGCTCATAGGTCTTCAGACAACAATCACCATGAACATTAAATGTTTAAACATATTTGGTGATTCGTTGTTAATTGTCAATCAAGTAAAGGGGATATTCCAATGTAAATTTCTAGTTCTACAGGCCTACAAAGCCCTTGTGGACAAATTCCTAGCACAACTTGAATGGTATGACATCGAGGCACTCCCTTGATCATCGAATCATTTTGCGGATACTATGGCCTCCCTGGGGTCATTAATCCCACAAGACCCTTCTGGTGAAATGACAACCATTCAGGTTAAAACATTATCGCAATCCGTGATGGAGCGTGCAAGCTCTGACCTAACGCCAGGAATCCACCTGATCCAGATTGAACCATCTCAGGATAGGTTCTCTCGAATCCATGATTGTCTGACTCGAGCCAACTAGGGGTCCTTGTTCTCCCCGACCCCTCTTAATAGCAACACAACGCTATTTTTACAAGTTCTTTCCCGCTCAGCTTTTGCTAGGGATAGACTTCAAGAGGGATTGGCCATTCATACTATCGAGGTTTCTGATCAGCAGGATTGGTACACACCCATTAGGGATTACCTCAAGTTAGGTAACCTCCCACTTGGATTGACACAAGCCGTGAAAAGATCATTTAAATAGAAAGCGGAAAAACATGTCTTGTTAGGAGACATTTTGTATCATCGAAGCTATGAAGGAATCCTCCTCCGTTGCTTGGACTAGCAAGAGTCCGCTTGGGCGATCACCCAAGCACACGATGGTACCTATGGTGGCCACTTCAGCGGTATGGCCATCGCAAAGTGCATTCTTCGCATGGGCTATTATTGGCCATATTTAGAGCGAGATTGTTGCGCATATGTAAAGAAGTGCATGAAGTGTCAACACCATGCTAATTTGACACACGTACCTTCTCAGGCCTTGCAACCGATCCAATCAGCTTGGCCTTTTTTGTAGTGGGGCTTTGATCTAATCGAAAAGATCTCCCCTGCGTCGTCGGGTCATCACACGTTCATCATAACGGCCATAGAGTATTTTACCAAGTGGGTGGAAGCAATTTCGCTAACCTCTACGACTGGATCCCACATTGCGGAGTTTATTTTGCATAACATCATATGTCATTTTGGTATTCCATCCAAGATCCTATCGGATAATGGGACGCCATTCAAGAATAAATATGTGCATGCTTTGACCACAAAGTACAAAATTTAGCATAGTTTTTCAACACCCTATTATCCATAGGCAAATGGGCAAGCAGAGGCGTCAAACAAAATGCTAGTCGCCATCCTCAAAAATACCATCGTAGAAAGTCATAAGGATTGGCACATTCAGATCCTGCTTGCCCTATGGGCTTATCGCACTAGCATTCGGACGCCCACTGGGGCAACTCCATTTTCGTTGGTGTATGGCTCCGAGGCAGTCATGCCTCTTGAGTTGGAAATCCCTTCCCTACGCATTTCAATGCAAGAGTTCATCGATGATGACACTGCACGGTAGGCCCGGTTAGACCAACTGACGTTGCTCGATGAACGATGCATCAATGCTCTCGAGCATTTGCATATTTATCAAGAGCGACTTAAGAAAGCATACAACATGAAGGTCCACTTAAGGGAATTTTAGGTTGGTGACTTGGTCTTAAAAGAGAACCAACAGAATTCTAATTTGCCATCCCATCTAAGGGACAAGTTCATGGCAAACTGGTTGGGTCCTTATGTCATTGATAGTAGAATAGGACCTGGAACATACCGGCTTGCCTCTCTTGAAGGAATCAAGGAAACAGAACCCTTGAACATCAGTCATTTGAGGCCATTCCACATCTAGAGAGCCATAGTCCAACCAAAAGCTCCAAGGATTTTCGTAATCGCTTGGTCAACCCAAAATGCCCCAAAGGTATCTATAAACCCTTTGGTCAAACCAAAAGCTCCAAGGATTCTCACAATCGCTTGGTCAACCCAAAATGCCCCAAAGGTATCTATAAACCCTTTGGTCAAACCAAAAGCTCCAAGGATTCCCACAATCGCTTGGTCAACCCCAAAAATGCCCCAAAGGTATCCATAAACCCTTTGGTCAAAACCAAAAGCTCCAAGAGTTACCATAACCGCTTGGTCAAAACAAATATTCAAAAATAAACAAAAAACAATAAAATCATCAAAAATAACAAAAAAATTGCATTTCAATTTCATGCATACTCATAAAAATCAAAAATACAAAAATATAGGTTGCATTAGGCATCGCATCCATACATTGCATATTTGCTAGGTCATACAAGTCAACAGCACCATAGACTATCATTACTTGGCAAATCCATCATTTTCCACATCCACTCCATTTTATAAAAGCATACATTTAGCATAACACCATCGCCATTTTTTTAGCATTAGTCAATTGTCTCCTAATGTGTATAGGGTTTTCGTCATTCAGCCATCTTTAATTTGCTAGCCAAACACTGTACAAAGTTAAACAGATTTTACATAGGAAAGTTTTACTTGGATGATGCCTTGTTACATAACATCCCTACACAATTTAAAACACATAAAATAATTCCTAAGTTGTGTGAACGCAAGAGAAACCTACAAAGCAGTCTAGGGTACCATAGGTGAAAGATTAGCCTGTTCATCCCCCTGTGCGAATGGTTCCATAATGCTGAGAATTGACAAAAGGACGAGCTCTTCCCTATCCATTCCCCATAATAAACAGTGGTCTTCACCACTACCCAAATCCCAATCATCGTTGGTCCTCAAAGTTGTAAGGATTCGTACTACACGTCCCTGCCAAGGATGGGTAGTCATCCCCAAGACCTAAAAGGATCAACGCCATTCAAAAACAAAATTCCAACAAACCATCATCACAACCATCTCCATTCACCTTTGGTCATAAAGTTGTAAGGATTCGTACTACACGTCCCTGAACAGGATGGGTAGTCATCCCCAAGGCTTAAAAGACCAATGCCCTTACTTCATAATCTCCATCATCCCCTTGGTTCCCAAAGTCGTAAGGATTCGTACTACACGTCCCTGAATAGGATGGGTAGTCATCCCCAAGGCCAACAGGATCAAGGCCATTCATAAGCCACAAACTTACAAGCTCAACCTTACAAAGCTCAAAATACAAAATCAAATAACAGTGGTTATCACCACTATTCAAAATCATTGCTCAAAAAGAAAAACAAGAAGAAAAATAAACAGTGATTTTCATCATTATGTATACGAGCAAATATCCTCAACCATTGAGCAAATAACAACCTGAACTTGAATCCCTGGAATTCTCAGCATTCGAAAACCATCTAGGTGATCCTCATTACGGGTTTGGTGGACAGCCTACCTGGCAATGGCGGTATCCTAACCGCATGACGATATGTCTATCACATTAGCTTTGCATGTGCACAGACCAATGTTTGCATGTGGATGAGCTAGCTTATGGTACCTTAGATTGTCCCGTGGATTAATCTTACTAAATACAACAACGGAGTTAGTGGAGCTAATTAGGTGATCCTCAATACAGGTTTGGTTGATAGCCTATCTGGCACTGGCGGTATCCTGACAAATACCACATAAATGAACTCAATTGCACACACAGGGATGTGAAATAACTTGGTTACATTCAAGTCAGATTTATACCTTGTTCAAAAGTCTTACGAGATAAATATACAGTCTTGGCTAGTTAGTTAAAATATCTGAATCTCAAAAAAAACTTAACTACATTTTAAAACAACTGGTACATTTCATTCCGTACATCACCATCAAAAAATATGCAAAATACAAAAACAAAATTTTCACATGCATAGTCATTCCACAAAGTCATCCCATTAGTATAGCAAGCCAGTCAAAATCTTGCACAGTCTATGGTGCATTGACAAGTTATCAACAACTCATTTCATTCATTCCATCTGCATACATCATACAAATTAGAAACATCGCATTCATAAAAGCATTTGCATACATCAATGTAAATACATGTACATAAAAACAAACCATGAAAAGTGCATAAAACACCAAAAAAGAGTCATCTATATATATATCATCAAAAATGCCCGTAGGCTACAATGAACCGGTCCTCTGACCCCGCAACAAAAAGCCAAAAACTCAAAAACCCCCAAGCCTAGGGCGTCGGCCACCATGATCACGTAGGATCGGTGCGACGGGAACTACCCCCCATGGTGTGGGTCCTCTGGGACCTCTCAGGGCGACTATTGCTCGCCCCTGCATCCCGCCCACTAGTGCCCCCCTCATCTAGCCACCTGCGACGGGACGATGCTGACTAGTATCGCTGTCTCTCATCCGCCATGAAGAGCCACCTCCATGGGGCTCAAGTATCCACCCACCAAGGCGGATAATCTCTCCCTCCATATCCATCTGATGCCGACGCCAATCTGCCTCCTACCGATGCCAATCTACCTCCCACCGACCCCACTCTACCTCCCACCAAACCCACTCTACCTCCCACCGATGGTAGTAAGCTACTACGTCATCGCGCTATGCTAGCTGCATCCATAGGAGATCCCTCTCCCGAGCAGCATCGGTATCCCCCTCCTACCGATGGGACGTAGCCCATGCATTCTCTCACTCCACCAGCTGAGTCCGTAGGAGATCTCTCTCCTACAAAGCCTCTCCCAGCTCCCCATCTCGTCTCCATAGTAGGTCCTCCAATCGCACTATCTCAGCGCCATGTCTTGCCTCCACATCCTCCGAACCTACTTGAGGCCTCGATGCATTCGAGACAACAGCTTGCTCTAGCTCCCACTACTCCGAGACGTCCTGCATCTCCGGCTGATCCGGCACCCCAAACTCCCCTCCAACATCCTCAACCTCCACCATGTCTGCATCATCACGTGGAACACCCCAACCCTCATCTGGTGCCTCTGTACCCTCATCCCCTACTACTATCGCCTCTATGCCCCATAGAGGCCCCTCACCTCACCATCATCGTAGAGTCCACCACTTCTCATACTCGGTAGTAACCCCGATGTCATCCACATCTGGGATGTCAATAGTCGTATCTGAATCCTCGCCAAGTGGCACAACGACTGGCCGATCTAGAGTCCTCTCATCCCCCGATGTCGATAGACCATGAGCTCACCAAGCAACCCCTGGTGCACCCTAAACTATTAGGTCACCCTACCATATGGGAAGAACTCCTGCTCAGTCCCATGCCTCCCAATCAGCCACCACCCCCTCCGTACCCACTAGAGCCACTCTCCAGCCTCAGGCCAAGCTGGATAGTCCCGGTAGGGGCGCCAGAACACCTCCCCTAGAGTAAGTCGAGCGAAGGCATCGGCATAGTGCCCTACGACACCTGCCCATCATCGACTCTGAACCTGATCCTCCGACCTCCGCCATAGTACCCCATATCCGATCTCTCGGTCTACCATCTCTGCCCGAGTCATCCATGGCAGCCCCGTCGACCTCTCCACTGCTATGTGCTGCCAAGCCCAACACTGCAACAAGAAGCTACAACTAATCCCCTTTCGCTTCTGGCAGTGGACCTCGTACAACTCATCATAGAGCTGTGCCATCAGTGTCTATCCCCATCTCATAATCATCGATGCGTCTGTCGAACACTCCACCAACCTGAACACCACCTCTAGCAGGTTCCACGGGAACCTCGCACCCGAAGAGTCGAGAAGCAGCATGTTGGAAATGAGGCCCATGAGTAATGCGTGCCTCACTCCCAACACACCCTTCTCCAGCCACCATCGAACTAGTATGCCACCAATCTGGCAGTCACCCTCTACCCTCTCCACTGGGCTCTCCACACCCAACTCCTCCCCATGCTCGAAACATCGTATCAGTACTACTGTCCTCCGATCCTATGACGTCATCCAGATTGTAGTCCATCTATTGGAATCCAAAGGATCTGATAGACATCCTCTAAGGTCACTGTCATCTCCCCTGTTGGGAGATGGAAGGTATTCATCCACGGATCCCATAAGTTGATCAAGGTCATCAGATAGGCCCGATCCCCAACCACTGGCTCCAGCAGAGTCACCTGCTTGAGCCCAAGGGCGTCAAGCCAATCCTAGTCATCCAAAGTCAACGTCGCACGTGCTTCAATGGAAACAGTGGGCACCCGGTACCGGCTCTTCACAACCTACAAAAGAAAACAACATAAAAACATTAAAACAATGAAAAAATTGTACAACACTAACACTGAATATACAACAATGCAGCAAAATGTACAGCACAAAAACAAAATAGTAATAACAAAATTCAAAATTAATTTGTCAGATCTAGGGTTTTTAACTCTAACTGATTAATTAACAACAAAAACAATTACAAAACAAAAAATCATTTGTTCGTTTTAGGGTTTTAAATTTAACTGATAAATTAAAAAACAACAAACATTCAAAAACCTAATTTGTCAGATCTAGGGTTTTTAACTCTAACTGATTAATTAACAACATAAACAATTACAAAACAAAAAATCATTTGTCAGTTTTAGGGTTTTTAACTCTAACTGATTAATTAACAACAAAAACAATTACAAAACAAAAAATCATTTGTCAGTTTTAGGGTTTTAAATTTAACTGATAAATTAAAAAACAACAAACATTCAAAAACCTAATTTGTCAGATCTAGGGTTTTTAACTCTAACTGATTAATTAACAACAAAAACAATTACAAAACAAAAAATCATTTGTCAATTTTAGGGTTTTAAATTTAACTGATAAATTAAAAAACAACAAACATTCAAAAACCTAATTTTTCAGATCTAGGGTTTTTAACTTTAACTGATAAATTAACAAAAAAAATTAAAAAAATCATTGGTCAGTTCTAGGGTTTTTTAACTCTAACTGCTCACTTACAAAAAAAACAAAAACAGTCATTAAATAATTTTTCAGACCTAGGGTTTTTAACTTTAAACTGGAAAATTAAAAACACAAAAACAACAGATAACTAGGGTTGAGCTACATTTTTACGTTCAGTTTTACCCTACGTTTCTCACCTAAGTTTTGAATTTTGTTCAATTCGGGTTCAACGAGGTTTTAAGTTATAAACTAAGTTTTTTAGCTCAATTTTCAACTAACTTTTGATCTTTGTTTGACTAGGGTTATACTAAGTTTTAAACTAAGTGATAATTTTGATAGACTAGGGTTTCATTTTTAACCGTAAACAACAAAATAAACAAAAACACAAGAAATAAACAACTAACTTGTGGTTTTCCAATTGTAACACAAAATAATAAAGAGGAAGGGCACTCACTGGTATCGCTTCGGCTCTGCAACTCGATCCGGTGTGTGCACTCATGGTCGCAAGAAAAAAATTTAGCAGCGCTTCACTTCGTAGAATTGACCTCCTCCTCCTCAGAGCTCCAAAATCGCCAAGAAAAACAAATGCAAATGAGCCCAAAACTCAGTTTTGGCCTTTAAATAGGCTTTTTGAGCCTGTACTCGTTCCCCCTGGGACGAGCACTCTAGTTAGTGCTCGTACCACCCTAGGATGAATACTAAATAGGAATTCGTCCCACCCAGGGACGAATACAGAGCAAAAATTTCAAAAATAGCAAAAAAATGCACAAAATGCACCAAAAACAAGCCCTAAAAGTGTCCGATAAGAGTGCTTTTGCACTTGACATTCCGGGCATGCAAAACAGATGTCGGGGTCACAAATCCTCACTATCCTATTCCCTAAGAAGGCTACCATACCCGGACCGCTCCACGGGAAGACGGATTTTTGAGAATTTCATCCCCAAACGACGTCACCAAAACGGGTCAAAACCCATCCAAAAATAGCAATAACATTGTCGAATGAAGGCGCTTTTGCACTTGACATTATTGGCATCCAAAATAGACATTGGGGTTACAAATTGTCACTATCCTACTCCCTAAGAAGGCTACCATAGCCGGACCGCTCCACGGGAGGATAGATTTTTGACACTTTCAGCTCCAAAATGCGTCACAAAAAGGGTTCACACCCACCAAAAATAGGTCAGAATGTTCGAAAACTGCTTTCGCATTCAATGGTAAACAACTGAAGGCACCCTTACCTAAGTCATCTTGGGTCAAGCGACTCGTCACTTTTCTCATGTCGGTCATTCCCTCATCGATTCGTCGCTTGAGGGGGTAGTCACACTTAGTCGCCAATCAACAACAACATACCCAATCAAGGAAATGACACGCATTCAAAGGATCATTTGACAAAGACAATCGCACCCCTGCGTAGGGTAGAAAACAAGCAATAATCATAAGTTGATCAAACACTTGGCATTTGTGAATCATGAACTCAAGGTTCCCATAGACAAAAGGTTGCGCCCTTTGCCTATTCATGACTGATCAATGTCCAAGCTCAAGTAACACCTCACCGAACAAGGTTAACACTTGAATGAAGTTCCTTAGCTCGTCAGAAGCAAGGATTCAAGAATGCGTGCCCTTTCCATACTTGGGGCATCAAGAGTTGGTTAGGTTACTGAGAAACCCTAATCATTAGTGCTTTGGTTATCTATTTTTGCTCGGTGCTGTGCCTTGCACAGTGCTTCCCAAAAAGGGGCATCTGTAGACACCAAAACAACACCAATCCGATTATGTGACAACAAGCGCTGATCGCATTGACACACACAACCCCTAGGGCAGCCCCCAGAGGTTAAACAGTGGTCCTAACCACTTCCAAAAGCAATTTTAGAGGTCAGAGGTCAATTTGGCACCTTTTTGGCACCTTGCTCTCTGCTCGTCCCACCCAAGGATGAATACAAACTGGCATTCATCCCACCTAGGGATGAATATCAGCATTCGCCCTAGGGTGAGGCGAATAGCAAGTTTGACTGGCAAAAAGTCAAACCTCGGTAACTCCACCAGTTAACTGAGGCTTCAGGCCATGCAATTGCGAGGAATAGCTTTTATTCAAGAAGAGAGACTTCAGTTATGAATGTCTTTATTTTAGAAACCTCATGCAAGGAGATTCTAAATTAGGGAATTAGCTTTTCTCTAAAAATAGGAAAACAACTCAAGTGGCACCCTCGCATGCGCAATTCAAATAGAGAGACCCTAAGGTCTATAAATTGGTGAGTTTTCTCACCCAAAAGATATACAGAGAAGGAGCATTTGAGCAATGAAGTGCTGCCAATTTACATACCTACTTGCGATTTGTGCCTTCACATCCTTAATCTCTCATTCGAAAGGGAGGTTATTGGGTGACTATTGGAAGCACGAATCCGGACCCAAAACCTAATTTTTGGCCACAAAAATCCACAAAATTTGTTGACAACACCCCATAAGGAGTTTTGGACCCATCCCAAGTGGATTGGTGCCGAAAAAGTGTCCCAAACGGTGGGCGTCCTGCCCCTGGCGCTCCCCAAACTATCACAATCCTATTCGCCCCACCCTGGGATGATTAGAAATATGTGATATATTTCTCTAGTTTTTCTTTTGCATTTTATTCTAGATATGTTAAATAGGTTACAGTTTAAATTTCATTTCATTCTGAGCAATTTTGACCAGGTTTTTGTCATTTCTCGCCTTTACTAACTTGCAGATGCCATCATCAAAATTTGGGTGCTAGAGGCCAAATTGGAGAAATATGACCATCTGGGTCTTCCCAAAACACCCCCAATTAGCTAACCCCAACTTTTCAGGTCATTTGGAGCTTCCTAAGTAGGACATTGAAGAGGGTGCTTTCTGACAAATTGTTGTAGGCTTATTCGTCCCACCCTGGAGCGAATACAAATCTGTGAGGAATTTCCAGATTGTTCTTTTTGAAGTGGTCTTCTGATAACATATTTATGCTTCTATAAAAATTTTAGGTCAATCCGAGGTCATTTGATAATCGTTTTAATATTTTCATGCATACACTGATAGTAGGCCTTGGGAAATACATGTTTTATTCTAGTCCGCAGGTGCTACTAATATTTTCTGTTTCTTTGAATGCAGGTTTTTGACATCAGAGGAGCAGGAAGGAGCAAATAATCACATACACAAGCGGCGATGATGTTTTGGTCCGCCCATCTTACATGTGGGCACGCGGAAGAAGGATTGTTATCCATGGATGTTGTGACAAGAAACATATTTGACGCTCCTATCCCCTAAAAAGGAAGGAGACGTATTGTAACACAACTTAAAAAGCGTATCAATAAAGAGATTACCATATTTCATATTGCTTTTATCTTGTGTCAATTCGTATATGTTCTTTCTTGTTCTTTCTTGTGGCATATTACTTTTTGTTTTCGTATCCTCGTGCTTTCAGGAGTTTGTCCTAGATGTGCTCTTTGAAAGAAACATCAAGATCCTTTCCACCCAAGTAGTTCTCTAAAGGCCTCATCCCCTATAGAATTAATCCATAGTGACTTTATGTCTTTACCAAAACCTTCTTTCATAGGATCAAAATATGCTCTAGATTTTATTGATGACTTTTATAGAAGAACTTGGGTCTACTTCTTAAAATATAAAAATGATGTTCTATCCCACTTTAAAGTCTTCAAAGCCTTAGTTGAAAATCAAGCCTCTTGCAAAATAAATAAAATTTACACTTATAATGGGGGGTAATACTACAGACAATGAGTTCATCTTTCTATCAAGTCATGGCATCATTCATTCATCAGCATTTTGTCTCCCATAATCCTCAATAAAATGGTATTGCAGAGAGGAAAAATAGGACATTAAAAGAGATATCTAATTGCATGCTCCACTCAAGAGATCTTCCAAAACAAATTGGGTTAAAGCTATTAACTATGCCAATTATATTCAAAATCACAACCCTCATAAAGCTCTTGACCATTTAACTCCTAAAGAAGCATGGTTTGGGTCAAAACCAGATGTTTCCTTCTTCAAGATTTTTAGGTGTACTTCTTGGGCTCACATACCAAATAAAAAAAGGAAGGCTCTAGATAATAAAAGCAAAAAACTCATCTTTGTTGGTTATTGTGAGGAAATGAAAGCATACAGGCTCATTGATCCCTTAACTCATGAGGTCTTTTTTCATAGGAATTTCCAATTTGATGAAACATTCCCTCAAAGATATACTCAATCCTCCTCTTCCTTCGTTGATCCTTCTCCTATAGTAGAACCTTAATATTATGAAGAACCAACTCGTGAGGTTAACTTAGAAATTGATAATCAATATGAGGAACCTGTAACTCCAACTTAATGTCTTTCAACTCCTTCTACTCCTTCCACTATACCAAAATGGGCCCGCACCTTTGTTAAAGAAGCTACTCCTTACATCTAAAATCTTCTATATACTAGATCATCCAACCCCATAGGCACTGTTTTTGTCTATCAGTATATTTTCTATGATCCTCAATCCTTAAAAGAAGCAATAGGTATCAAAGAATGGGATGATGCCATGGAAAACACATTTTCTTCCTTAATCAAAAACAAAACTTGGGATTTAGTTCCCTTGCACAAATGAAGGAAGTTAGTTCATTGTAAATGGATCTACAAAACAAAATATGGGCTTAATGGAAAAATAGACAAACACAAAGCTCTCCTAGTAGCAAAATATTTTTCTCAAATTTAAGGTATTGAATATGTAGAAACCTTTGCTCCAGTTGCTAAAATGGATTCTATTAGACTAGTTCTTGCTCTAGTTGCTTCCCAAATGTGGTGTGTCTATCAAATAGATGTAAAAAGTGCTTTCTTACATGGGGACTTAAAAGAACAAATATACATGGAAAAACCTATTGCTTTCACTCAAGACTCCTCTCTTGTTTGTAGGCTAAAAGATTCTCTCTATGGTGTCAAACAAGCCCCTAGATCTTGGTATCAAAATATGGACTCCTTCCTTCTTTTAGCAGGTTTTTATCATTGTGAGTCTGATAACACAATCTACATTTGGAAAGATAAAGGTAAAATCACCATTCTTGTTCTATATTTTGATGATATTCTTCTCACTAGTAGTAACTTCACTCACAGTTAGACTATAAAAGACTCCCTCTCTAAAAAAATTGAAATGGTTGATCTAGGTTTAGCTCATTACTTCCTTGGAATTCAAATAAGTCAAACTGATAAAGGAATTTCTTTGTGTCAATAAAAGTATACACTAGATCTTATTCAAAGGTTTAAAATTATAGATTGCAAACCTTCTCCTACCCCTTTTCAATCGAGCATACATCTTAGTACTTCCTGCTCATCCCCTCTATGTGATGCAACTCTCTACTGTCAGCTTATGGGAAGTCTGTTATACCTTACTCATACTCACCCAGATGTCTCATATGCTATTGGTCTAATATCCAAATTCTCTCATCAACCTCACTTTAGTCATTGGCAAGCAGCAAAATAGATCCTTCGTTACTTGCAGGGCTCTACGTACATTGAGCTCTTATATAAGGGAAAATCCATGGATATCATTGGCTACATGGATTCATATTGGGCAGGTTCAATAGAAGACAAATATTCAACCTCAGGTTATGTTTTTTACCTTGGTTATTCACCAATAGCCTAGTTATGCAAGAAACAACAAGTAGTATTCTTATCTTCTACAGAGGCAGAATATAGGGCAGCAATATTAGCTAGTTAACTATTTGGCTTAGTCAAATTCTGAGAGAATTTGGTTTCACCCATGAAAAGCCTATAACTCTTTGGTGTGACAATCAAAGCACAATTCATATTGCACATAATTCGATTGAGCATCAGCGCACCAAGAACATTTGGATAGACATGCACTTCATACGACAACATATTTATAACAAGGATATATACTTGGACTATATTCCAACTGAGAATCAAATTGCAGATATCTTCACCAAGTCATTTCCTTCTCCGTGTTACCTTCAGTTGCGAGATAAACTTGGAGTAATATAGTTGCATTGAAAAGAGGTCTTCCACCTCTCATTACATTGTTTGGAGAATGCTTTTTTCCCTTGTGGTTTTTTTTATCATCTCTCCAATAACATGTAGATTATGAGGGCAATATTTGCCATCTGAAGACATACCTCTATCATGGATATTTTTATGTGACAGATGGTTTTTCTCCAAGGGGTTTTTTCACCATCTATAAATTGTAAGTAGTTCTACTCTTGGGAATTCTAATAGGTAATATTGTATTTAGGAGCACCCTCATCATTCTCTTAGGACCTCATGGTTATTTGATTTGATTTTTTTTATTAATTGCTTCTGCTTTGCTAATAAATGATAACATATTGTGCAGAATAAGCTAATCATCCTCTTTAGTTTTTATGATAGGGTGGAAATATTTTATGATTATAAAAGGATGAGAGGTCCTTATTTTCTTGAGTGTCATACATATGGATGAGAAGAACTATTCTTAGGCTCTCACCTTTGCCCTATGGTGCTATCAAAACAAAGGGTATGTATACCATTGTATTCTATTTTTTATATCATTTTAATTTAGAACACTATTTAGGACAATTAATCAAGTGAAGCATTAAAACAACAAATATTGTTAGAGCAAGTAACATAACAAAGAATCAAATATTTATGCAATATGAGATTGTTTTCTTTTTTCATAACATCATCATCAGCTTCAAGTTAAGTCCATTATTAGTATAAATTTTTTAATTTATGATTTGAATGAGAACTATGTAAAGAAAATATAACAAAATATTTGACTTTTTTATTTGTGAATATTTAATTTTTTATTATGTTTTCAACAAAAAAAAAAAAATTAATCAATCAACTACTCAATCAGGGCTATGAGTGAGGAAAAATCATAGATGATAGAAGAAAATGTAAAGCAATCTAATAAATATTTGAAGATTTTCCTTGTACCTTAAAAAGTTGAAATTAATAAGAGTAAAAAGATAAATTTCAATCTTACCTATAAAAATTTACAATCACTATTTTAAATTTTAAAAATTGATAGTCACACTACAAATATTAACATTTGGAGTTGTTATGAAAAATATAAAGTAATACCCATCATAGTAACCACTACGAGAATATGTATATATCTATGGTTAAAGATTTTCAAAATGTTTAAATTTTTTGTTTATCTAAAATTTTAACATTTATCCTTTTAAATAGAAATTGAGATTATTTCAAAACTGCTTCAAAATAGTTAAAAATTAAAAATAAATTCACATGGAAGTAACTTTTTAAAAACCTAAAATCTAAACTATTTTAATGGTTAACACAGACAGGTCATGGTAAATATTTATTTGTGGTCATGCTTAATAAGCGAAAAGACAATGTAAGAGCATTTTCTTATGATGAGTTGAAACTTAAGTTAGAACGCTACAAAGAGGTTAAGGAGCATATGTGTGTACCTGCTTTCCTTCAAATTCTAGGTTTCCAAATGCTTACTATGATCAATGAATGTTATTTGAAAAGTCATCGTCACATAACCTGCAGTATCAGGATGTCCGAAAGTCTATGAAGAATTACCGACGTAAAAGTTTACAGGCTTGGGCCCGTTTTCAGAACGAGTTTATACGGAAACTCGCGCGCCATTATCTCGGTGGATCCACAGTTCAACAAGTATGTTTTGGCTAACGAGGGAAGGCTCTTCCAAGCCAAATACCCTCTGTCTTTCAGAAACTTACTGGGGAAGTACAGCTTGCTCTCTGTTCACGGAGAAATACAGAGAAAGCTCCACGGAACGGCCGTCAATTTGTTGAGGTACGAGAGACTGAGCTCGGTGTTCATGGACGATGTACAAGACCTTCTGCGCGCGGGAATGAAGAAGTGGGAAGAGAAAAGGGACATCCGCCTTCTGCACGAGTGCCATCGCGTCGTTCTCAAGCTGATGGCCAAGCAATTGCTCGACATCTATCCTGAAAGGAATTAAAAATGAAATAATTCCAAATCGCAAATTAAAATCGCGACCAAAAAATTGCTTCGGCAATTTTACTTCGGCAAGCGAGAGGGTCTCGGAAAAATCCTTCGGCAAATATGAACTTCGGGAAGAGCTTCGGGCCAATTTTCAGCGAGGGAGAAACTTCGGAAGTTTTCACGCGAAGTAAAATCGCCACTTAAAATTTACTTCGGGAATATTTAACTTCGGTGGAACTTCGGAGAGAAAGGCTTCTAAAGTATGCACTTCGAGGAGTAAAGTCCTGAACTAAAAATACTTCGTCAGTTTGATCTTCGGCGAGCAACTTCGGGGCGGTTTCCAGCGAGGGAGAGACTTCGGCGAGGGAGAGAGGTTCGGCAGGAATTCTCCCGAACTAAAAATGCTTCGGGAAAATTACTCCGGAAGTATGTACTTCGGGGGACAACCAGCCAAAGTAAAACTACTTCGGGGAGTAGCTTCAGAAATGAATTCTTTGGACGGGAAGGGCTGCGAAGTTCTGCAGCCCGTGACAACTTGGACGAACCCAAATGCCGCAATGTGCTTCGGCACAAACAACCAAACCCGACTCTTTTTCTGGATCGAACGGGTGTTTTCCAACTTCAGGCCAAACCCTAACTTTGGAATATCTGTCGATAAAAACAATGCACAGAGACCCGGAAGAATTGTAGAACAAATATTTATATATTCACTATAATGTCGGTTTACAAAAGCTTCCTACTGAAGCGATTACAATCTTCTACAGATAAACATCTGCAGGATAAACACACGACTGGGATGGGAGACTCCAAGGCTCCCCCCCTCCCTCCTCTCTTCTCTACGCTCTTCCTCATACACATCCCCTACACAAAATGACAAATGACCCTGGTATTTATAGGTGGGGAGTGATGACAAAGGGTGGGATAAACTCACCAACCCGCTGACAGAATTAAATGCCGAAGTGGCTTTTCGACCAACTACCGGATAACCTCAGCTACTCGCACGCTTGGACAATTAATGTCCCGATTTGCACGCCTGCATTCCGCTTCGGCTGATTTTTGCTTCGGAGGGCAACTTGTTCTTACTTCATGGCGAAATGCTTTCTACAGCCAAGTCAAATTTGCTTCAGGCCGAAACGAGTTCGGGAAAAGTCCTTCGAAGCATTTTTCGAAGGTGTTTCGGAAGGCCGAATCTCCTTTGGGCATGAAGTTAGTTTTAATTTTTCTAACACCCTCCTTTAAATCAAACTCCCCGACCCCCAAATATCTCCTAGCAAAGTCCTCTTCCTTCAAGGGCTTTGTGAAGATGTCACACCTCCGACCTCAACCCAACCCAAATTTACCCCGATGAAATGATACTGGATGTCAATGTGCTTTGTCCAGCCATGGAAGACTGGGTCCTTCGAGAGCACGATGACAGAGTTATTGTCACAAAATATTGTTGTTGTTGCTTTCGACGGATGTTGTAGTTCACTCAAAACTCCTCGCGACCCGAGGTGGCTGCAACATACTCTACCTCTGTTGTAGATAGAGTCACAATTGGCTGCTTCTTTGAGGACCAAGAGACGACTCTGGATCCTAAATGGAAGGCATTCCCTAAAGTGCTCTTCCTGTCATCTATGCTACCAGCCCAATTGTTGTCGATGTAGTCAATTAACTCCAGCTGGTCCTTTCTGGCATAGTGGAGTCCATGGTTCCTTGTGCCATTGAAGTATCGCAGGATTCTCTTGCCTACTTGCCAGTGAGTGTCTCTAGGTGATTCCATAAACTGACTGACTAAACTCATGACATACATCAAATCTAGCCTAGTTTTTGTCAATTACATCAGGCTTCCAACTAAACTTTTATAGAGAGTTGGGTCAACACTTTTGCTATTGTCAGTATTGCTCAGCTTGACGCCAGTGGCTGCCGGAGTGATGGCAGGCTTGCTATCCTCCATCTTAAACCACTTTAAGACATCCTTTGCATACTTTCCCTGAGAAATGAAGATGCCATTTGTTGATTGGTCAACTTCAATACCAAGAAAATATTTCATCAGCCCCATGTCCGTCATTTCAAACTCCTTCATGGTTGTTCTGAACTGCGCAAATAGATTGTTGTTATTGCTAGTATAAATCAGATCGTCCACATACAAGTAGATGATTATCAACTCCCTTGCTTCATTTATTTTCAGGTACAAAGAGTGCTCATATGGGAATTTTTGAAACCCATTCTCCTAAAAATAGCCATCAATCTGGCTGTACCATGCCTGGGGTGCTGGCTTCAACCCATATAGGGCCTTATTCAGCTTCAAGACCTTATCTTCTTGCCCTTGTATTTCATAATCGGGTGGCTGGTCTATGTAGACCTCTTCTTCCAACACTTTGTTTAGGAATGCAGACTTGACATCCATCTGGTACACACTCCAGCCTTTCTGAGATGTTAGTCCCATAATCATTCTAACTGTGTCAAGTCGGGCTACAGCTGCATACACCTCATGATAGTCAACTCCCGAATTCCCGGTAGCCTTTTGCAACTAACCTATCCTCAACTCTCCGCGTTACTTCATAACACCCACGACCCCACTCCCACTACCCCAGCAAGAAAGAAAAAAAAGGGAAGAAAGAGAAAGAAAAAAAAAGAAAGGGCCGCGCGGAGGAGGGGAAAGAGGACGGGTGAAATGGAGAAAAAGGAAAGAAGAGGAGGGATACAAGAAAAAGAAAATGAAGAAAAGAAAAAACCCCAAAAGACACCCCCGAAGATGAAAAGGAGGAGGAGGGAAGACAGCACTTGAGATCCTGCGAGCAACGCCATCTCCGTCGGAGGAGAGAGACGAAATTTATGAGGCCTTTGAGGAATTCACGCCCGCCGCGGGCGCTCTTCCCATCAATATCCCCGGTTCCTCCTACGCCAAGGGAATGAAGGTCTGACGTAATGCTATTCTTTATTTGTGCTTTTGAAAATGGAGATCTCCTATAACGCTCCTCTCGTTTGTTTTATTGCAGGCGAGAGAATGTTTGATAAAAATGATATACAAGTCTATGGAGGAGAGGAGAAATCATCCGGAGATAGTGAGGAGCGACCTGTTGACAAACCTTGTCAGGGATGGTCTGTTTTCAGATGAAATCATTGCGGATTTTATACTGTTTTTACTCTTTGCGGGCTACGAGACTTCATCTACGGCCATGGCGTTTGCCGTCAAGTTTCTTAAAGACATTTCGCGAGCATTGGAAGAGCTTAGGGTAAACAACATGATTTTTACCACACACTAGAATTAGAATTTGTTTTGTAGTTAAGCGGAGATCTGACATAGGTGGTCGAAAAGACAGGCTGAGCAGGACGCCGTCTTGAAGGCCAAGGGTGGCGAAAAGCTAACCTGGGACGACTATTTATCAATGAAATTCACCCATTGTGTACTCAATCCTTATCCTGCTATTTTTATCTTTGTTTTCTTTACGATTTGAATAAAGAGGTTCCCTACCTGCAAAGTGACCTGTATTTTTCCCATGCGAAGGTCGTAAAGGAAACTCTTCGTCTTGGTAACGTAGTGCCCTGCGTTTTCAGAGAATCGACACAAGACGTGAAAACCAAAGGTAACTCAATATTAATAATTTAAAGTTTCATTTCCTGAAACATATTACTCATCATCTTCTTTGTCTGTGATGTGGTGAGCAGAATTTGACGTTCCCAAAGGATGGCAAGTCGTTGTTTTCCTGAATGCGATGCATATGGACGAGAACAACTATTCTCAGGCTCTCGAGTTTGACCCGTGGCGCTGGCAAGACGAGATCCATGTACGTCACTGCTTTGGATTTTTAGTGTTAGTTGAACTTAGAGCCGGTCATTAAACATTGTGTTGCAGGAACTGACGAGGAACCCAGCATTCATGTCATTCGGACGAGCAGCAAGGCTCTGTCCAGGCTATCATTTGGCCAGGCTGGAGATTGCTCTCTTTCTGCATAACTTCGTCACCAAATTCAAGTTAAGTCCAGTGTAGCCAAATTTCCCTAAAATCAGAAATATATTTTCTTTTTTCATTAAAGAACATTCCTTGTAAGCGGTATATGTAATGCGACCACCAATTAGTAGTTTTTAAAGTTTTTGAGGTCATAAACTGTATAAGACTTTTGAAATTTCAAGTACATATAAGAACATCTTTTCATTTATTCTAACTAGAAATAAATTTTGAGATAAATGAAATGCATTTTTACCATATTTGCAATTCTGAATCGTTTATGATCGAAAGTTGCTCATTGTGTAGTGGAACTAATTTGAGTCATAACAAGCAGATGGGAACAACTCGAATTCGATCGTATATCTTATTTTCCGGTTCCTTCCTTGAAAAAGGGTCTTCCTATTCGTCTCTATTGTTCAAGCTGACGGGAACATTCCATGTTAAGCATGAGCTCCTCTTGTGTGTACTGTGATATATTCCATGTATAATTTGTATGGGCCATATGAAGTGCCCAGCAACTCCCATTAGCAACGTTCACTATGTAACTTCTTTGCAATTGATATTTAAATATTTTGAGGTGTTGTTTGGCTTACCTATTTTAATAGCAGTTTTTACTATGCAGTTTGAACATGTAACTCCTCTATAATTTATACTTAATTGCCTTTTAATATTAGCAGACTGAGATCTTATTAGCTTTTAAAAGTAGTATAACTTTATCTAATAATTTTTATCATAAAAATATAAATATATAACGACCAGTATATTAGAAAGTTTAATTAATTATATAATTTTATTAGATGTGAATATGCAAAAGTGTTTATTTAATAATTTATAGCGGTTTCTAAGGAAGAGAGGTATTGATATTAAGCAATAGTTACGTGTTTAAGGCTTTAGATAGTTTAATTAATTATATAATTTTTAAAATGTGAATATACAAAAGTGTTTATTTAATTATTTATAGTGGTTTCTATTTTGTATGTATCTAAGCAAGAGGTATTGATATTAAGCAATGGTTATGTGATTAAAGTTCTACATATTTGAATTAATTATATAGTAAGTAATGGTACTAAAGGCTAGATATTAGTTTATTATTATAATATTTTGGCTTGTGAGGAAGTGTTTTTTCATCTGTCAGTTTTGGTAAATGGAGTATTTGTTGGATTCTTGGTAGAATTTTATTCAATGTAGATAGAATTTTATAGGGATTAGTTAAATTAGTATTAGTATTATTTTGTGTGATAACTTCCTAGAGTAAATTTATTTATAAACTATAAAGTAACAAAAATAAAAACTAAATTTCAAGAAGAATCTTTGAAAAGAGATATTTTTGCATGTAGTGGTATCATAATTTATTTAGAAGCATTCTAGGTTTGTTGGAGGTATATTTAGAGGTATGTAACATTTTCAAGTGTATCATTTTTTTAGATATACCCCCAATATTTTATTTTTACTAGGAGTAATAGTTTCTCAACCCAAGTAACTCTAAGTTAAACTCCTACTATAAATGGGATCCATTATAAATATATTTTGGCCATGATAATTTAGAACTACACTCTATGAATCCCATATTATGCTCTATAACTCATGAAGTAGGGAGAAAATTGATAATTATTTTTTCTTTCCATTAGTGGCACTACCCTCTTGGATCACAAAATATTCAATGATCAATGTATAACCTTTTTTCATCTTGTCATTTGCCTTACCATATCATATTAATTGAATAGGAATATTATTTTTATTTAGACTCTAATGTGTTGATTGATCACACATTTCCTTTATAATGTTACAATTGTACTTTAATTTCATCCCTCATACCCTAAACCTTAAATTTTATTTTTCATGCATTTTAAGTTTAACAATTTAATTTCATGCTATTAGAATAGGTTAGATTAAGAATTAGTTAACATAGTGAGAAGCCAACATAAATATGGAGGTTGGAATAGGCCATAAACCCTTCCATATAATAAGTTATTGGAAGGTTGAAATGGAGGAACATTATTGATCAAATTAGAAGCTAAACTATTCCTCAATTCAACAATTTTTCTAGCATACCTTATGGGGCACTGGTCATGACCCACCCTTGGTAGACTTTGAACTTGATATATTTTGTTTAGCTAAGATGTTTTGCTTGAAGGAAAAATTGACACGCTATATTTTAATTTTGCAACTATGGATGGTTTGCAGGAAATAAAATATTTTAATGAATAAAGGCTTGGAAATAAATGAATCATTTTTTCAATGAAGTTTTTCATGAAAGAATATGATATTGCTAATAAATTGTGTGCTTGTGCAGAAAAATATGGTTCTTGTGGGTGGAGAAAGAATGATGTGATGGGTTATGTTGAAGGAATATTTAGGGAAGTAGCATGAATGAATGCTTCACCCTTGATGATGATGCTTTTCATAAGTTTGCACATGATAAAAAAAATTTAGTCTTGTGATTGCTTGCATTATTTTTGATATTTGTATTATGATTGAATTGTTAGGGATAAGATATTGAATATATGTTTTATATGCATGTTTTCATTATTTTTTCTAAAGAAATAAATAGTTTATAAATATCTATTTTTACTTGGTAATACCACCTTGAAAGTGAATGATGTGTAAGTATAATCTAATAGCTAACATTAATGGAATAAAGTGCTCTTGTAATAATGGATTGCACATTGGACTTGAATGGTAAATGAACATATCGTGGTAATAATAAAATGACATGGAATTTATGAAATAATGATAGTTGGAGACTATTGGAATTGAGAAATAACTTGATATAATTCAATTGAAAGGACCTTGCTTAAATAGCAAGTGCTTACAATCTGATCCATTGGATCATAACTAACTGAGCTAATCTCAGCCACACAAATTATCCTAGTAACAACTTAGGATATAATATATATTCTAACACCCCCCTTAAGTGGTACTAGGATATCCTAACACCCCCCCTTAAGTGATACTAGGAGGTATTGAAAAACAATAAAAGAAAAAAATGGCATATCCACAGGTATGAGTCCCGACAACAAGGCCTAATTAGGTACTTATGTACAATATGTGATCAAAAACTATCTGCTAAAATATGATGAAAAACCATAAGGGAGAAAACCACTTGCTAGAATAGAAGAAGGAGGAGGAAGATGTGCATGGAGGATGGAGAGGAAGGAATATGTCCTCTTGAACCCCCTTTAGGAAAACTTCCATTAAGAGGCCTGCAAAGGATCCATGATATGTCTCAAAAATTAGAGAAGCCTCATCGTCGAACTGAATGAAAACATACTCCCAGACTGGTACTTGTGGTATAGATCAAAATTGTGAACCATGATAAAAATACCACTAAAGAAAAACCCATGAAACCAAAGTGTTTCACAAAAATAAGAGTGTGAACATAGTGTGGAAAGAACCATAAGAATTGCAAGGGATGTCCAAATTGACTCCACAAGAATAAGTAGTGGTTTCCACCTATATGAACACAATGGGTTGATAACAAGATCCAAAAATTATGGACAAACAACTTACTTCAAGGAAATCTAGAAATAAAAGGACATCAGTATACTATTTAAACCTACATTAAACCTTATGTACTATTTAAATTACCAAGCTAATAAATAGGGATTTAATGCAATACACACCATTGTTAGTTCCTTGTAGGATATGGGAATCCATCAATATGGATTATCTTTCTAGCATACCTTCAACTAAGCATCAAAATACTTATGTTTTTATCATTATGGATGATTATATCAATATGGTGAGCATGGTCCCTTACAGAAAGAGCATCAACACATTATAGACTACTAGGTTATTCTTTTAACATATTTGGGTGTATTTTTCTATTCTTCGAGACTTCATTTTATGAATAACTTGTGGCACCACCTATGGGATCAATTAGACACTAAGATACAATATTTTATGGTGTTTCATCCTTGTATTGATGGAAAAATAAAAGTGGTAAATTGAATGTTAATGTTCTTAATTAGGATATAAACACTAACATTCTTTATAAATGGGATGAAATTCTATCTTACATCCAACATTCCTACAATATGGCTTATTACAATTCCATAAGTCATAGTTCATTCTAATCATAGTTTGAATTTTAACCTAGTCCACTCATCAATGTTACTTTCCATATCCCTAGTAGTGCTATGACACCAAATTTTGTCAAATATGATTATATGGAGGATCACTTTTTATATCACATATACTAATTACATCAAGTTAATGAAATACTTGGATATAATAAATAGAAGTACATGAAGTGCAATTATAAATACTACACTCAAATTTTCAATTTAGAGATCAAATTTTTATTTTAATATTATTTGTTGAATCCTCATTGTTAGAATAAGTAATTATTATCTTAAGTTCTACAAGGATAGACTTACTTGAGTTTTCACTCCTTCATGAGTTAGATGAACTCTCAATTATAGTCTACATCATACTTGATGGGTTATTGTAATCCAACATCTACCAATGATCAACTTTTTTATTTATACAAAGTTGATCCATGGAATAATCAATCAGTTCTATTTTATTTCTTCAAGTCTTGTAATGCTTTGTTGTTCTACTCTTGGGAAATTCTAACATGGTATCAGAGCAGGATGGATTTTTCTAGGTATTCACTCTTAAAGGTAGCCTCTCGAACTGGTTCTTAGTTTCTTATCTTTTATTTATTTTTTAAAGAAAGAGGTTTAATATCTATTGTAGATTGTTTTTTATATCTATAATTTTTTTAGAGGAATTTGCTTATGGTAATATCTAGATAAATATTGTTTTACCTTTTAATGCTAATGCTCTCCTCATTTTTTTTGCAATTTTATGTGTCCTCCTCGTATGCCTATGTTTTAAAAAAAAATCTCCATCTCAAATGTAGCTTGCTTCGGCTCCTTTTAGCCATCACTACGTATCACTCAAAAGTGGAGACTAAAGATTTATAGGCATTAATATTTTGGTGGGAAATATAAATTTTTTTAGTTGAAGTTTGGATTTTGTTATATCTTCAAGAAATCTTTAATTAGAGGAAGCAACGCTCCTCACGTCAAAATAGAATGGAATTTTGGTCTAACTTTGAATAGACCAAAGTCCATTTATTTTTTTAGAAATATGGCTTTTGGCCACCACTTATATTGGCATGCATAGAGACTACATCTCATAAAACGGGTATTTTCCTAATTAAATATTTATCATTCGAAGATCTTGTGATTTCCAAATCTTCATTCAACTCGAACTTCTTCCATTTTTTGTGCTTCGAACATCAATTTTTTTTGTTATATAATCAACTTAACAATGTTTGAATAATATTATTCTATTGTTTTGAATAGTGTTTATTTATTTAAGCATTATATTGATGCATTTTTAGTGGTGCCTATCATCTTCTATCCTTTGAGGATATCTGCAAGTGCACCATAGATGGATATTTAGCAGAACTCATTATGTGCTTTGTGTTAGGTTTTTTTATGCCTAAAGTCTTCTATTTTTAAGGAATATATTTTTGTGTGTGGCACCATTGCCTTCCTCTCATCTTTTGGGAAGCCTCTCTTCTCACCGCCTTCTCTACTACTTTAGGTGCCTTCCCTATGTTTCACATACACAACCACAAGAGACTCTCTACTAAAATGAATATTGTAACATCCTCCTTCCTGAGAGCCTCTCTAGTGTGTGCCTTTATAGTGTCTTTCAGGTCTCTTATATTCTCAGCTCCTTCTCTACGTACTACAATACCTTCCCTACATATCACAATCGCAACAAGAGGTGGTATTCAATTATTTAAATTTTTATAAAGTTCACTTCCTTTATTAACCTTTCAGGTGTAGTGATAAGAAATAAACCTTTAAAAGTTTACATTTTTTGAAGCTCCAATCCAACTTATCATGGACACCGACCCTTTAGGTATCATTATAATATTTTATGTTTCTACCCTACTCAAATCTTAGTGCAGCGAATCATAGCCTTTCAAATCTCTTTCCTCGCTGCCCATTGGCGTTGCTTGTTCGTTGACAAACACAACATCAATGGTTCTTTGCTGCCTCTTGTCCTCTATCTGATGTTAAATAAATTTCAGCTTAGATCTAATAAGTTTAAAATATACATCTGATCTTTGTTTAAATTTATAGCCTTCAAAAGTTTCTATCCTTTTATTTTTGGCCTCTCCTTGGCCCAAAGAAATAAAGGACAGTTGTAATCTCTATAATATAATCTTTTAAGAGGTTTTATAGGTGCCTTTTTGCACCTATCATAGCATCGAGGGGGGTTTTTATTGCGTCAATTTTTACCTCTTTTACTTTTACCTCATTACCTTTGTTATAAGTCATTTATTTATATATATTGGTAATGAAATATAAGTGAGGATAATTGATTTCAAATTACATTCCTTAATACATTAAAGATATTAAAATAAAAATATTTTATTATTTCTTTAATTCCTTCTTAAAGCAAATATCTATATTAAACAAATTACTTTATTCTAATTATTTTATTTTCAAAAAAATTTAATATTATATAGAGGTATTTTTAGTGGATGAAAGTGAGGATATATCATAAATATATATTATTTCATTATTTACTTTCTTGCAATAGGTCTCTATATTAATGAACTTATTTTGATTAATTTTTTACAAAGAGTTTCTTAATTTATATAAAAAAAAAATGATAAAGGAATTTAAGTGAGGATATCTCTTTAAATTTGTTAGAATTCCCAAGAGTAGAATGATGCAGGAGCATCCAACGAAATTGTCGAGGCCATAACTTCTCAACCGTAGCTCCGATTGATGTGAAATTTGACAGGGAGCTAGTTGGGAGAGTTCTAAACAAATAAGACTCCCTAGAGTCCTATTTGTCCAAAAAATCCAGTTTTCGGGGCCAAATTCCATCATCTAGTGCCCCGAAATTAGGTTTTAAAATTTCTTACCTAGTTTTTTATGCTTTTTGAGTTGTTCGGAGGTTAATATCTCCTAATGTATTTAGAGTTAGGACTGGAAACTTTATTTTTGGCTTGTATATTGTAAGAGGGATGTGCACCCCAATTTTGGGCCCCATCCAACTCATTTCAATTTTTAGGGTTTTTTTGGCTATATAGCCACAGAATGAGGGTTTGTGAAGGGATATTTTCCAAGTTTTTGAATGAGAATTGGTTTGAGCAAGTTTGGCTCTCCATAAAGTGGTATCAGAGCTTAGGGTTCCTGAGTGTGTGAGCAGATCGCCGAAAGTGAGGCAGTTTGCACCAGGATCTGTGGAAGGGTTGTGAGAAGAGAGTGAGGAAGAATACCTCCATGAAGAAACCATGGTGGTGGGAGAAATGTGGTACCTGAAGGAGATTTCAGAGCTTTGTAGAGGCAAGTGCAAGCCCTGCAAGAGGAGTTGCGAAGAGGGGTTGAGCCAAGGAGAGAAGACCATAGTGAAGATGAAGCTTGGGAGGTTGATGATCCATCAGATGAAGAAGAAGCAATGGATCCTACAGAAGCTAGATTATTTAGGGCCATATCTCTGATCGGGAAGAGGCCAAAGTTTGATGTCTCCACATATTCTGGGAATCTCAATCCAGAGGAGTTGATTGATTGGATCAATGATATGGAGGAGTATTTTGAGTATGAGGAGGTTGTAGATCCAGATCGGATCAAGTTTGCAAAAACGAAGTTGAAAGGCCATGCTAGCATATGGTGGAAAGAAGTGCAGCTAGAAATAAATAGAAGAGGAAAGGAAAAGATAACCAGATGGGATCGAATGGTAGAGAAGTTGAAGAGGCAGTTTATTCCTATAGATTACGAATTGGATCTGTTGAGGAAAATGTAGAGTTTGAGACAGTCAAGCAAATCTGTCAAAGAATATACAGAGGAGTTTTACAAGATCTCAATCAGAACTGGCCATTCAGAGGCTAATAAGGAGAAAGTAGCTCGTTACATAAATGGGTTAAGAATGAATATCCAAGAAGAACTCAGTTTGGTCAGGATGACCACCATTGAGGATGCATATCAGTTTGCCTTGAAGGTTGAAGAGAAGCTGAACAGAAGATTTGAAAGCAAACAAAGAGGAAGAGGTCATGGTGGAAGAACTGGTGGAAGAACCAGTGGAGGAAAATATGAAGATCAGAAGAAGACTGGTGAAACAAGTAATAACCAGGATCAGAAAGAGGAGAATACCTACCACCCCTGTGATCAGAACAATGGTTACCAAAGAGGAAGAGGTAGATCTGGACGTGGGTATGGAAGAGGAGGATTTCGTGGAACCTGTTTCCATTGTGGGGAAGAGGGACATCGGGCATATGAGTGTCCCCAACACCAAGAGAGGATGAATAAGAGACCTGAGGGTCATGCCAGAGCTATTGTAGTAGATGAAGGTGCTGAATCAGAACATTCTAAAGAAGTAGAAGGAGGAGAAGTGTTGATGACAAGAAGAGCATTGATGAATGGAGGGAAAGATGTGGATCAGAGGAAGAGCTTATTTCGCACAAGATGCAAATGTGCAGGTAAGGTCTGTAATGTTATCATAGATAATGGTAGCACAGATAATTTAGTTTCAGGAGAAATGGTTGCTAAGTTGAAATTGGAGAAGAGGAAGCACCCGCATCCATATCGGATTGCGTGGTTGCAGAAAGATCATAGAGCATTAGTCAGTGAGCGGTGTTTAGTTAAATTTCATATTGGAAATTATCAAGATGAGGTTCTGTGTGATGTTTTGCCTATGGATGCTTGCCATTTGTTGTTGGGGAGGCCATGGCAATTTTACAGACATGCGGTGCATGATGGGCATGTGAATACTTACTCTTTGATGAAATATGGAGTGCGTCACAAGTTGAAGCCATTGAAGGAAGTGGATGAAAAGGTATGCAGTAGTGCTAGAATCTGTTTGGTAGATGGTAGAAAATTTTTGGATGGCCTGAAGAGGGATTCTATGTGTTATGCATTAATTCCTACTATTAAGAAGGAACAATGTATGGATATTCCAGTAGAGGTTGAAATTCTGTTAGAAGAGTTTCCTGATATTGTGTCAGATAATGTGCCTGAGGGTTTGCCACCAGTGAGAAATATTAGCCATCAAATTGATTTGATTCCAGGAGCTAGTTTACCCAATAAGGCAGCCCATAGAATGTCTCCCATGGAGAGTGAAGAGTTGAACAGACAGGTTCAAGAGTTGTTGAGGAAGGGGTTGATTAGAGAGAGTTTGAGTCCCTATGCAGTACCTGCAGTACTAGCACCGAAGAAGGATGGAGAATGGAGAATGTGTACTGATTCCAGAGCCATAAATAAGATTACCATTAAGTATAGATTTCCATTACCTAGAATGGATGATATAATGGACTATTTGAGTGGAGCTAAATACTTCACAAAGATTGATTTAAAGAGTGGGTATCATCAGATTCGCATCAGAGAGGGTGATGAGTGGAAGACAACCTTCAAAACCAAAGAGGGTTTGTATGAGTGGTTGGTTATGCCATTTGGGTTAACCAATGCACCTAGTACATTCATGAGGCTGATGAATGAGGTGTTGAGAGAATTCCTAGAGAAGTTTGTTATTGTTTATCTGGATGATATTCTGATTTTTAGTAAGACATTGGAAGAGCATTTGATGCAAGTTCGGATAGTTTTTGAAAAGCTGAGGGAGGAGCAGTTGTTGATTAATTTGAAGAAGTGCAGTTTTGTGAAGAAGGAGTTGGTGTATCTGGGATTTGTCATCTCAGATGAGGGTCTAAAAATGGATCCAGAGAAGGTGAAGGCTATCATTGAGTGGCCTACTCCAAGGAACATAACGGAGGTAAGATCATTCCATGGTCTTGCAAGTTTCTACAGAAAGTTCATTAGAAACTTTAGCAGTATTTGTGCACCCTGACAGAAACCATGAGAGGGGATAAGAAGGAGTTTAAGTGGACTACAAAGGCAGGTGCAAGTTTTGAGATGTTGAAAAAGAAGGTGATAGAACAACCCATTTTGGTACTTCCAGATTTTAATAAAGTATTTCAGGTTGATTGTGATGCTAGTGGCAGTGCCATTGGAGCTGTGTTGAGTCAGGAAGGTAAACCTGTTGCATATTTTAGTGAGAAGTTAAATGATGCTAGGAAGAAATATTTTGTTTATGATCAAGAATTTTATGCTATAGTTCAGGCTCTTAAGAAATGGAGACACTATTTGTTAGCAAAAGAGTTTGTTTTATATCTTGATCATCAAGCTTTGCAGTATATTAATAGTCAGGGAAAACTGAATCAGAGACATTTGAAGTGGGTTGAATTCCTACAGAGTTATACCTTTGTTTTGAAGCATAGGAGTGGGAAGTCTAATAGAGTTGTAGATGCCTTGAGTAGAAGGCAAAATTTGTTGATAGAGATGAAAGTGGAAGTCGTTGGGTTTGAAGAACTCAAGAGTTTGTATCCAGAGGATCCGGATTTTGTAGAGGCTTGGAAGGCATGTTTGTCTCCTACTACTTTGGATAGAACTAAGTGGTTGGATTTTATAATCCAAGATGGGATGCTATTCAGAAGGAACCAATTGTGCATTCCTAGAAGTTCAATGAGGGAGAATATGATAAAGGAGAAGCATAGTGGAGGACTAGCTGGACATTTTGGTTGAGATAAGACCATTGCCCTTGTTAGTGAAAACTACCATTGGCCACAGTTGCAGCAGGATGTGAAGAAATTTGTGCAGGGTTGCAGAGTGTGTCAGATGGCTAAGGGAGTGAGACAGAATACAGGATTGTATCAGCCATTACCTATACCGGAGAGACCATGGGAGGACATCAGTATGGATTTTGTTCTTGGCCTACCAAGGACACAACGAGGGAATGACTCCATTTTTGTTGTGGTTGACAGGTTTTCGAAGATGGCTCATTTTATTCCATGTCAAAAAATGAGTGATGCAGTTCATGTTGTAGGCTTGTTTTTCAAGGAGGTGGTATGCCTTCATGGTCTACCCAAGAGTATAGTATCTGACAGAGATACCAAATTTGTGGGTTATTTCTGGAGGACTTTGTGGAAGAAGCTGAAAATGGATTTGAAGTTCAGTTCTGCATACCACCCATAGACTGATGGACAAACAGAGGTGGTGAACAGAAGTTTGGGTAATCTTCTAAGATGCCTGGTAGGAGATAAGCCCAAGGGATGGGATTTGATTTTGCCACAGGCAGAATTTGCTTACAACAATTCTATCAACAGAAGTACTGGTAAATCACCATTCCAGATTGTGTATGGGAACAACCCAAGGAATGCTTTTGAGTTGAGAACGATGGGTAAAGGAGAAAAGAGCAGTGCTGAGGCTGAATATTTTACAGAGCACATAAAGAGTTTACATGAAGAGGTACAACAACATATCAGTAAGATGAATACTCAGTACAAGGCCAAAATAGATCAGAAGAGGCATTTCAAGGAGTTCCAAGTGGGAGATGAGGTCATGGTTCACTTGAGAAAGGAAAGGTTTCCTAGAAAAACCTACAACAAGTTGAAGATGAAGAGGTTTGGACCATGCAGGATCATAGGTAAAAGAGATTCAGGAAATGCCTATGAAGTGGAACTGCCAAGTGAGCTGAATATATCACCTATTTTTAATATTTTAGACTTGGCAGAATACCATGAAGGAGGTAGTAGTGAGACACCAAGTATAAATTTGTGGAGTATTCCAGCGTCTACTCCAGCCACAGATGAGATAGAGGAAATACTAGACACTCGAGAAGGCAGAAGTACCAAGAATAGGCAGTATTCAGAATATTTGGTCAAGTGGAAGGGCAGACCTATAGAAGATGCAACTTGGTTGTCCAAAATAGAGGTTGACCGCCTAGGTTTTCCTCTAATAGTATAGAAGTGAAGGTCACTTCTCAATCCACCCTGGGTGTCTGATGCAGGAGCATCCAACGAAATTGTCGGGGCCATAACTTCTCAACCGTAGCTCCGATTGACGTGAAATTTGATAGGGAGCTAGTTGGGAGAGTTCTAAACAAATAAGACTCCCTAGAGTCCTATTTGTCCAAAAAATCTAGTTTTTGGGGCCAAATTCCATCATCTAGTGCCCCGAAATTAGGTTATTATCTCCTAATGTAAGAGGGATGCGCACCCCAATTTTGGGCCCCATCCGACTCATTTCAGTTTTTAGGGTTTTTTTGGCTATATAGCCATAGAATGAGGGTTTGTAAAAAAAAAATTCCAAGTTTTGAATGAGAATTGGTTTGAGCAAGTTTGGTTCTCCATCATAGAACTACAAAGCATTACAAGATTTGAAGAAACAAAATAGAACTGATTGATTATTCCATGGATCAACTTTGTATAAATAACAAAGTTGATCATTGAGAGTCGTTGGATTACAACAACTCATCAAATCTGATCTAGACTATAACTGAGAGTTCACCTGACTCATGAAGGAGTGGAAACTCAAGTAAGTCTATCCTAGTAGAACTTAAGAGAATAATTACTTATTCTAACACCCCCCTTAAGTGATACTAGGGGTGTATTGTACAAATGAGTCCCGACAACAGAGCCTGATGAGGTACTCATGTACAATGGTTTCATTTTGAGTAGATGGTAAAAACCCAATGGGAAAAACCATCTATCAAAAGGAAAAAAGGAAGAGGCATGTCTTCGATTTGTGAAGATTGTCCTCTTAAAAAAGGATGAGTCCCAACAACATGGCCTGATGAGGTACTCATTTACAATATATATGAGATATGGTGAAAAAACCACATGGGAAAAACCATCTGCTATGAAATAAATAGGCATGTCTTCGGATGGCGAATATTGTCCTTAATAACACAAAAAAATAATGAGTCCCGACAACATGGCTTGATGAGGTACTCATGTACAATATGTAAGGGAGAGATGATAAAAAAACCACATGGGAAAAAACCATCCTCCAAAGAATACAATAATAAAAGGAGAGGTGTAAAGACCTATGTTTCAATGTAGTTGTAATACTCCAAGTTTCTCTCGCAACTGTATGTAACGTGGAGAAGGAAATGACTTGGTGAAGATGTCTGCAACCTGATTTTTAGTTGGAATATAGTCCAAGTATATGTCCCCATTCTGAATATGTTGTCGAATGAAGTGCATGTGTATCTCAATGTGCTTGGTGCGCTGATGTTCAACTGGATTGCATGCAATATGAATTATGCTCTGATTGTCACACCAAATAGTAATAGGTTTTTCATTGGAAAACCCAAATTCTTTTAGAATCTGATGAAGCCAAAGAGCTTCCTGACTTGCTAAAACTATTGCCCTATATTCTACCTCTGTAGATGATAAGGCCACTGCTTGTTTTTTTTGCATAACCAAGCAATTGGTGAAGAACCAAGACAAAAAACATAGCCAGAAGTTGAACATCTGTCTTCTACTGAACCTGCCCAATATGAATCCATGTAGCCAATGATATCCATGGATTTTCTCTCATATAAGAGCCCAAAGTGAGTAGTTCCTTGCAAGTAGTGGAGGATCCTTTTTGCTGCTTGCCAGTGACTGAAATGAGGTTGATGAGAGAATCTAGATATTAAGCCAACAACATATGAGATATCTGGATGGGTATGAGTAAGGTATAACAGACTCCCTACAAGCTGATGGTATAGAGTTGCATCACATAGAGGGGATGTGCAGGAAGTACTTAGATTGACTCCAGACTAGAAAGGTGTAGGAGACGGTTTGCAATCTATCATTTTAAACCTTTGAAGAAGATCTAGAGTGTATTTTTGTTGACACAATGAAATTCTTACATTTGTTTGATTTATTTGGATCCCAAGGAAGTAATGTGCTAGACCCAGATCAGCCATATCAAATTTTTTAGAGAGGGAGTCTTTTATAGTCTGAATGTGAGTGAAGTCACTACCAGTGAGTAGCAGATCATCAACATATAGAACAAGTATGGTGATTTTTCCTTCATCTCTCCAAATGTAGACTGTGTTATCAGACTCACAATGAGAAAAACCTGAGGAAAGAAGGAAGGAGTCCATTTTTTCATACCAAGCTCTAGGAGCTTGTTTGAGGCCATAGAGAGACTTCTTTAGTCTACAAACAAGAGAGGAGTCTTGAGTGAAACCAATAGGTTGTTCCATGGATATCTCTTCCTTTAAGTCCCCATGTAAGAAAGCACTTTTTACATCCATTTGAAAGACATGCCACTTTTGGGAAGCAGCTAGAGCAAGAACTAGTCTAACAGAATCCATTTTGGCAACTGGTGCAAAGGTTTTAGCATAATCAATTCCTTCAATTTGAGAGAAACCTTTGGCTACTAGGCGAGCTTTATGTTTGTCAATTTCTCCATTAGGCCCATATTTTGTTCTATAAATCCATTTACAATGAACTAATTTCCTTCCTTTAGGTAGGGGAACTAAATCCCAAGTTTCATTTTTTATTAAGGAAGAGAATTCATTCTCCATGGCATCATCCCATTCTTTAATACCAGTTGCCTCTTTGAAGGATTGAGGATCAGAGGAAATAGACTGACAGACAAGACCAGTGCCTCTAGATGATGGAAGATTTTGAATGTAAGGAGTAGCTTCTTTAACAATGGTGCGGGCCCATTTTGGCATAGTGGAAGGAGTTGAAGGAGTGGAAAGACTTTGAGTTGGAGTTATAGGTTCCTCATATTGATCATCAATCTCTAAATTAATCTCTAAAGTTGGTTCTTCATTATATTGAGGTTCTACTATAGGAGAAGGCTCAATAGGAGAAGAGGATGGTTGAGGATATTTTTGAGGGAATGTTTCATCAAATTGGACATTCCTATGAAAAATACCTCATGAGTTGTGGGATCAAGGAGCCTGTATGCTTTCATTTCCTCACAATAACCAACAAAGATGAGCTTTTTGCTTTTCTTATCTAGAGTCTTCCTTTTCTTCTTTGGGATGTGCGCCCAAGCAGTACACCCAAAAATATTGAAGAAGGAGACATCCAGTTTTGAGCCAGTCCATGCTTCTTCAGGAGTTAAATGGTCAAGAGCTTTATGAGGTGTGCGGTTTTGAATATAGTTTGCACAGTTTATAGCTTCTGCCCAAAAAACTTTTGGAAGATCTCTTGAATGGAGCATGCAGTTTGCCATTTCCTTCAATGTTCGGTTTTTCCTCTCTGCAATGCCATTTTGCTATGGATTATGGGAGACAGAATGTTGATGAATGATGCCATGACTTGATAGAAATATGGAGAACTCATTACTGCAGTATTCCCCCCATTATCTATGCGAATTTGCTTGATGTTGCAAGAGGCCTGATTTTCAACTAAGGCTTTGAAGACTTTGAAGTGGGACAGAACATCACTTTTATATTTTAGGAAGTAGACCCAAGTTCTTCTAGAAAAGTCATCAATGAAGGTTAGAGCATATTTTGCTCCTTTGAAAGAAGGTTCTGGAAAAAACATCAAGTCACTATGGATTAACTCTAGAGGGGATGAGGCTTTTAGAGAACCACTTGATGGGAAAGGATCTTGATGTTGCTTTCCAAGAGCACATCCAGGACATACTCCATCAATAGAAGTGACTTGAGGTAAACCTATTACCATTTCATGGGTGCTCAATTCTTTTAGGTAGTTATAACTGAGATGACCAAACCTTTCATGCCAAATTTTACTTTCAAGATCTCCATGAGCCACAAAATAGGAGGCCCCTTCTAGATTTTTGAATCCTTTGAAGTGAAATAGGTGAGTGTTGTGATCAATATCTCCTTTGGCTACAAGAGAGTGGGGGTCTTGTAAGTCTCTTATCTCAACTCCTATTGGAGAGAAGAGAACAATTTTCCCCTTTCCAGAAGTGCAAATATGATAGACGGAGAGGAGATTTATTGCAATGTTTGGAACATAGAGAACATTATTGATAGAGCCACCATCAATGGATATGTCACCCTTTCCTTTGACTGGGATAAAGGAGGAGTCACCAACTTCTATGCTACATGTTGAACTTGAGGAGATAGAAGAGAATGACTCATCTGAAGCAGTCATGTGATGAGTTGCTCTAGAATCTAGGACCCAGTAATTAGATGAAGTATTGGTGGTCTTCCCTTGGACATTTAGGGCTTTTCCTATTTGCTTTTTATTGTCTATATTTTGATCCTTTATAGCTGCCTCTAGTTGTTGTAATATTTTCCAGCATTTGTTTGTAGAATGACCATTCTTTTTGTAGTGAGTACAAGTTATGGGACTTATTTCTTTATTTTTGAATTTTTCTTTAGAGGAGGTGGATGCTACTAAGGCTTTAGAGGAAGAGGAAGAGATCTCATACTTTGCAAGTTTTGTTTCTTCTCTAGTTAGTCTCTCACAGAATTATTCTAAGGAGGGCATTTTGAAACTTGCACCAAGAGCATATTTTGTAGATAGAAAGGTGGTTGTGAATATCTGAAATACACCATTTAATTTAGAAATAATTAGATAGATGCATTCTTCATATTTTTTATCCTTGCCACTACCTTTAAATTGAGTAAGGACTTCTTTGAATTTTGTGAGAAAGTCAACAATATTGTTGAAGTCGTCAGGAGATAAAGTTGTTAATTCTACCTCAAGCTGCATTGACCTCATTTGATCTACTTTCCCAAACAAGTTCTTTAGTTTCTCCCAACTTTCATGAGGAGTTTTACAATCTGTAATGTGAAACCACAAGCTTTCATTTACATTAGAGCTTATAATACCCATTGTTTCATACATCTTTCCTTTATGAACAAATATTTCATATTCTTTTTCAAACTCAGGTTGCTTTTCTTCTAATAGGTGTGTGAGCCCTTTTTGAGAAATGAGATTTAAAATTTTGGGTTTCCATGTATGGTAGTTATGAGGAGTAAGAGGATCAATTGTATTCATTGAATTCATTTTGAAGTTAACCCAAAGTTCCCCCTTTAACTTTAATTTAGAGAATGCAATGGATATTATTTTAGGAATGCCTGTAAGAAACACCAAATATCTCAAAATACCCACCCTAACGAGAGGGAAACTATAAGTAATTTGAGGAGATTTGATATTAATTTTTAGGCTTAAAGAGAACAAATATGCCAGGCCTATATATCTTTTCTCTTCAAATACCCACCCTGACGAGAGGGAAACTATAAGTATTGATTAGATTTGATACTTGGAACATAGGCTTTATATCATTTAGACCTATATTGGTTATCTTAATAACCCGCCCTTACTTGAGGGAAACTATAAGTTATTTAAGATGTGCAATATGGTGTATTGGTGATATAATATATTTATCCTTTAGAAATATTTAAGAAAGGATAAATAGATTAAAAAATTTTCGTACTTGAATTTTAATTTTAAGTTACTTTGTAAAAAAAATTAATCAAAATAAGTTCTTAATAGAGAGATAAGAAAGGAAAATAATATATATAATGATATGTTCTCACTTTCATTTATTAAGATATATTTATATTATATTAAAGAACTTTTTGAAAAAAAAACAATTTGAACAAAGTAAGATTTTTAATATAGAGATTAGCTTTAGAATATTTTATAGAATAAATAAAATAGAGTTATTTTATTTAGATCTTTAATATATAAAGGATTGTTAAATGAAATCAAATACCTCACCTATATTATATTACCAAGATATATAAACAAAAGACTTATAATAAAGGTAATAATGCAAAATAAAGGAGGCAAAAATGATGCAATAACAAACCCCCCTAAAGCGATATATAGGTGCAAAATAAAAAGGCACCTATCAACCCCCCCAAAAAAATTGAATTTTATTGAGATTACAACTTCTTCTTTATATTTGTGGCCACTAAAAGGGCCCTTAAAGAAAAATATAGAAGATAATATGAGGGAAGATCTAAATATATATATTTTTTACATATAGAGAAAAAAATTAAAGAACCAGAAGATCTATGAGTGAAAAGTCACACAGGAGACGTCAAGAGACAACGATGAATCCGATTTCTCCAAGGCTACATCAAGAGGCAGCGATGAATCCAGATTTGAAAGTCATAGAACGTTTCGATCTTCACTAAAAAAGAGGAGATTAGTCCAAAAAAATCATAAAATAAATAATATATATGTTTTTGGATCTACGAGCAGGATGAATCCGAATTCACCAAAGCTACGTCAATGGGTAGCGAATGTGATTTGAAAGCTGAGAAACGCTTCGAACTCACTGAAAAAAGAGGAGATTAGTGAAAAAACCAAAAATATTATTAAAAAACCACTAACAATATTTTGGATCCACTACCACTGTACTCTGCTAAATTAAGTAAGCTTAAATACCACCTCAACGTTGCGTAAGACGCAGTAAATCATCCGTAGAAGAAGAGAGGGAGGGGCTCCTATGGAGGAGACGGCTTTGCAGATGATTTTTCAGATTGAAGGCCCACCAAACTGAGGGATTCTTCACCAAAAAATCCATGAATCTGCTATAAGCGCAGCGACGGATGAGGAAGCTCCAGTGAGGCACCTTGAAAGAACTAAACACCCAAATTTCTCAATAAAATTTGAAGATCACAATGCAGTCAGGAGAGAACACTGTTAAAACTCGAGAGAATGCATATGATGTAAATTTCATTCATTTAGATGAATATATAACAAAACCGAAGCTCTCCAATGAAGCACCGAAGGACGATAATTATGGAGAGTCTTCAGTGAAACTGAATGTTGGAGAAGATATGTTTTTCGAAATCTGAGAAGAGTTTTGAAATGCCCGTTAATGCTAATCATCGCGCATCGGGAAGATACGTTGGCAAATATGCCAAAATGGACTTTGGTTTACCAAATGTCCACCCGACGATTTCGAGAGATAATTTTGGATGTCAAATTTAAAAAACGTAGGCAGAGATGCCACGATTTTTAAATAATATCAATGGGCCTTATTTTTACCAAATGGCCATCAATATTGACGTCGAAAATGGAGCATTTCTTTACTAAAGAGATTCAAAAAAAATATCTAACAGCCAGAATGATACCCATGATTTTATTGTCTTAAAAAAATGAAATGCCTATGTGCTTTGTCTCCACTAGTGAACGTATGTCACGATGGTAATAATGTTGCCAACGCAAGTATGCATTCACTAAAAAATTGAAACGCAGTGATGGTTGTTGGGCCAATGAGTTGCGTCCGAGAAGAGAGATGGAGATTGAAATAGGCCTTCGAGGAGAACAATAAAAAGTATAGGTAAAAAAATATTCAAATATCTATATTATTTGAAAAAAAGGTTTGAGAATTCTGCATAATATGGTAAAATACATCAAGTGTAACTATTTAGAGATTACCATAAACAATATCTCAAATAAAAATTGCAGATTTAAAAAAATGAGCAATCTAAAAAACCTCTTCTCTTTTTCAAAAAAAGACAAAAGATAAGAGATGTGAACCAGTTCATGAAACTGCCTTCAAGAGAGAATGCCTAGCAGAATCTATCCTGCTCTGGTACCATGTTAGAATTCCCAAGAGTAGAACTACAAAGCATTACAATATTTGAAGAAACAAAATAGAACTGATTGATTATTCCATGGATCAACTTTGTATAAATAACAAAGTTGATCATTGAGAGTCGTTGGATTACAACAACTCATCAAATCTGATCTAGACTATAACTGAGAGTTCACCTGACTCATGAAGGAGTGGAAACTCAAGTAAGTCTATCCTAGTAGAACTTAAGAGAATAATTACTTATTCTAACAAAATTAACCCTTGTTAATCTATTTTATTCTCAATTCATTATTCCTTTCTTAAAAATTTCTAAAGAGCAAATATATTAAATCAACTATGCACCAATATTAAAAAATCTAAATAACTTATAGTTATTGTAGACACCAAAACAGCACCAATCCGATTATGTGATTGCAAACATTGATCGCATTGACACACACAGCTCCCAGGGCAGCCCCCAGAGGTTAAACAGTGGTCCTAACCACTCACACAATAGTTTTGAAAGGTCAGAGGTCAATTTTGCACCTTTCAGGCACTCTGCTCTCTACTCGTTCCACCCAAGGATGATTACAAACTAGTATTCGTTCCACCCATGGACGATTAGCAGTATTCGCTCTAGGGTGGGGCGAATAGCAGGTTTTGATGGGCAAAAACTCAAATCTTGACAAATGGTAGCTCAGATATGCCACTTAAATCTTCCTTCATTGCATGGAAGTGTGAGTGAGCATTTTTGAGTGCTAGAGGTAGTTACAGGGGAAGTCATGGAGCCCCTAATCAAGGAGGAATCTTCTCTCCCCTAGGAAGGCATGATTGCCAAGTGGCGCCTCTACATGCTCATCCAAAGAGACCGTCAAGTCTATAAAATGGTGAGTCTTCTCACCCCAAAAAGGTATACAGAGGGAGCATTTTGAGCAATGAAGTTCTACCATTTTACATCCTCACACCTTTTGAATTGTGCCTTTCACATCCTTGATCTCTTTTGGAAGGGAGGTCATTGGGTGATTATTGGAAGTGCAAATCTAGAACCAAAACTCAACATTTGGCCATAACATCCTACAAAATTCATTTAAAACACCCCACAAGAGGTTTTGGACCCATCCCAAGTGGATTGGTGTCGAAATCGGGCCCCAAATGATAGGCATCCTGCCCCTAGGTGCCCCCCGCACTACTGTAGTCCTAATCGCCCCACCCTAGAGTGATTAGAAATCTATAGTAGATTTCCTTTATATTATTTTTGCATCTAATTCTATGTTGCTTAGATAGGTTTTCATTCAAATTTCACATCATTTTGAGTTGTTTTGATCATGTTTTTGTCATTTCCCTCTTTTTCTAACATGTAGGTATCATCATCAAATTCCTGGTGATAGAGGCAGAATTGGAAAAATCTGACCTTCTAGGTCTTTCCAAAATACCCAATTTTACCTAACCCCCAACTTTGTCGGTGATTTGGATCTTCTCGGATGTGACATTTGGGATAGTGCTTTCTGATGTTTTATTGCAGGTCTAATCCTCCCACCCCAGAGTGATTAGAAATTCGTGGTGAATTTTTTGAATGTTCCATTTGTAGTGCCCTCTTGGTAATGTCCTCATGCTTCTGTTAAATTTTTAGATCATTCTGATGCTATTTAGTTATCATTTTATTTAGTTTTTGCATGCACTAATTGTAGGCTTAGGGATTACATGTTTCATTTTATCTACAGGTGCTACTAATCATTTTATGTTTCCTTTAATGTAGGATCTTGACATTAGAGGAGCAGCAAGGAGTCAAGACTCATCAACGCAAGCGGTGGCGATGTTTTGTCCACCCATTCTACATGTGGGCATGCGGAAGAAGGAATACCATCTATTGATGTGACAAGAACATATTTAATGCTCCTAGCCCCTGAAAAGGGAGGAGATAGATTGTAACTAGGTTCTAAAGCATATTAATAAAAAGGGTTGTACTCCATATTTGCGTTTATGTTTCTCTCCTTTCATGCATTTTAGTTCATAGGATTTAGCGTTAAGTTTAGTTTCATTTACATCACATCTTGGCATTTCCTTTTTGTTTTCGTATCCTCGTGCTTTCAGTGGTGATCACGGTGGGACCCTATCCTCTATTTTTGAGATCAAAATTTTGATAAAAAATTGCTTGTTTTTGCTTGTAGGTACCAAGTTTTCAAACACTGGACTGTTGTTCATTCCAGTCTGTGATGAGTACAGAGCTAAAAATCGTGCCACCCTGGGGTGAATGGGCAGTCTTCCCACCCTGTGTTGAATACAGCTCTGTTATTCATCCCACCCAAGGACGAATAGCTCTCTGTGTAGTTTTAGAATAGAAACTCAGAGGCATCCTATTTGGGTAGAGAAGAGGTAGAGGTCCTAAACACCTTCTATCATTTTATGTTTTCTATTTTCTATTTTTTGGTTATTTGCTTGCTTAGGGAAAGTTTTTACTGCATGTTTTCTTTCTTTTATGCAAAATAAAAAGAACCCCACACATCACTTGGCAATTTAAAAACCAAGGAGTTGGTCGTAAGACCCCATCCCTTGATCAAGACCAATGGTGGATTTCATCACCACCTTAGCTTGAATTTTTGCATCCATAACCTCGATCACTACTATTGCTAGATGTAAATCCTGATGAAAGCTGACCAAGTGTAGTTGGGATGATTCCCAATGCATGAGGATAAGTCTTCTATGGTAGGTGTCAAAAATAGGGTGATCCCCCTTCCGTACCACCTGTGTTCCATATACCATTATGCTCTCGCATACCAATAGTTTCCCTCACATAAGGGCGGGTATATTGAGAGGTTTAGTATAATAGCATGGAAATGGTATATCGAAGGGGCCACCATTTTTGGGAGTCATAAGAGCTATCATATTGCATTTGCTACAAAACTTTCTTTACAAAACTATCAAAACAAAAATCAAAACACACTAAACCAGATTTAGGGCACACCTTTAATCTATAAATGAGATAATCACTGCTTTGATTGTGTGGTTCCCTCTATTTAGTGTAGCATAAAAATCATAAAAAGAAATAAAAATCTATGCATCTTGTAGGGAGACACCACCATGGTGTACACCCGTAGCCAAGCCCAATCAAGGGCGAAAGCTATAGAGAGTGTACAAGGAGGCACAAGTCGCCTCCGCTATAGCCCCAAGGACTTGGTCATTCCACCTTGGTGGTTTGACCCATGAGATAGTCCACATCGTACCTTGATAGAATGGGACTATAGAGGTACCCCTTCGAGGGGCACACCCACCCAACATAGACCCTTTCAGGAGGAGTCTCTACACGTGGCACTCAACATAGATGGGAAATCTCCCTTAGATGCTCACTACGAGTGGCCACCATGTGATGAAGCGCTAGGACAGCACAGGGTCCATCGAGAGGGGCCACATGATTACATCATCCCTCCTTTACCCCCTCTTATTGTCAAAAACAATAGGACAAATCCAGAGCACAAGGCTCTTCTGGCAGGGCGAGCCAACTCCACCTGCCCCTTTCACATTTATGAAATGGAAAATGAGGAAGATCACTACATTCCTCAAGAGAAATATATAGTGCGGGAGCAATGCACCTCCACACCTGCTATTTATTAGTGTCACCCACTGAGGCCAGAACCTCAGATGAATGCCACTAACCTCGATAGAGGGAAGTGACCTATAGAAATATTAGATCACCATGACCAAGATAGATGTGTAGGAGAGGCATTTAGGCCTCCTAGACTCAAGATGGTAGAGTAGATCGACCTGGAATTTGCTAAAAATTCCACCCACCAAGCATAGATCACGTAGCTTGAGCAAGACCAACAATAGCTAGAGCATCTATATTGCCTTAGCAAAGAGTGCATTCGATTCCAAATAGATGAGATTCTCTACAACACTATGCTTGAGAGGGTTCCAACCCCTCAAACATAGAGGGTAGAAAGGTACGAGAGGCATAACCCCTTAGTGCAAGATAGGTCTCCAAGACCTTACCAAGTGCTACCTCTAAGACCCCCTAGACCTGAGCGGGAGGTCACTCCCAGGAATAATGATGGGTACCCTCTACGGATTCCCATTGAGGGTCATGGGTCTCACCCAAGAACTCCTCAAGAAGCTTATGAAGAGTATGAGCAAGAAGAAGAGCGGGCGAAAATGCCCTACCAAGGCAAAGGGGGTGCTATTCGGCCACCCCTCTATAGGCCTCAAGTTCCTCGTAACCCGCAACGAGAAAAAACTAAGGAGGAAGAGATTAAATCTTTTGATGCATATAAAG
>JAQPPZ010013708.1:0-69141 GCA_028583015.1 Wollemia nobilis
CAAAACACAACCCGCTGCGATTAATCAAGTTGCGATAAACGTCCCCAAGTCTGTGCAATAAATACAACCCCAAAAGGCTAATTACCAAGTAGTGCCTCCTAGTTATGAAAGAGATAATAAGAAATAGGAGCATAATCAGTAGTGTCACCCTAGGCGATAATTCACCCCTTATGCAGAGTCTAGGGACTACTTATTTGACCGCTTGGCAGCGACAAATTTAGTCACCCTTCTAGATATCCAAACTGTAGACCCTAACGCTCCCAAGCCTAAGGGATACAAAGAGGAATTATATTGTAGATTCCATAGGCGAAGGGGACATGACTTGAATGGATGCTGGAAATTCAAAGGATTAATCCAAGATTTGATTAACAATAAAACATTGGCCATGGACAACCCCATAGCACCAAATAATCAAAAAAATGGGGTATTCAAGGACCCTTTGCCTACCCACGAGGCACAGGAAAAAACTCTCTAGGTTAATGAGGTGCGATAGAATCTTCCCATGCAAGTATTTGTGGGAATGATCAGCATAGTGACCAGGAACAAAAAGTACCCAGCAGTTGCCCCTGAGGTAGCTACAAGGAAAGTTCCAACAACGTCGCAACCTCAACAACGCCTTGTGCAGTTGCCTCCGCCTAGACCCGAGGTCATGATACGGACCAAACTCATGCAGAGTTTGCGAACCACATCGGCTAGGCTTTCCATTTACAAGCTTATTCAACAGTCAACACCTCATAGGGAAGCTCTTATGGAAATTTTAAAAGCCATCGAATTACAGCCTCATGAAGCAAATTCTTTCAACAACTTTGTGGGACATGTGAAATGATGTACGGAGTCGGTCATTACCTTTAGAGAGGATGAAGTCAAAACAATATTGAATGACATGACAGATCCACCCCTGCACGTTATCGCGCGGGTCAACGGGATCCTGTACAAGAGAGTGTTGGTAGATAATGGCTCGTCCAGTAACATCATTACCATTGTAGCACTAAAACATTTGAGTCGCCACCTCTCATATCACAGCCTCCACATACACACCTGTGAGCTTTCAACGATGCAATATGCTCGACGCTCGGCACGCTTGTTCGCCTGTCCAAGTAGGAAAAAATACAATACCAACATTGTGCCATGTTATGGAAGGCGAGATGGCTTACAACATACTGCTAGGGCGGCCATGCATCAGGGACATGAAGTGTGTCCCTTCGATCGCTCACCAGTGCCTAAAATATGCATTTTAATGAGAAGTTCATGTAGTCCCAATGGACTTAGAACCCTTCAAGTATTGCAATGCGATACAATTAATGCCTCAATCGACCCTCCCATCAATGCATTTGGATTTCCAGTTAAATTCATCTAAACAGGGTCTAATACCGTAGGCACCATTGGTGACCAAAACATCAAAATCCTAGCCAGGTGAGTCTTAATCATCTGCTCCCTCACTACCAATGCTACCTGTCATGGCTAAACAGAAGGACAAGGTAAAACAGATCATGGAAGAGGCTCAGCCCCTAGAAGAGGGGTTGCCAACAATATCAACGGTATCAATAGAGGAAATACCTAGCACAATGGAAGATGAGACTCCTAAACCACCAAACATGGAATGGACTCAAGAAGGACTCCAGTTCCCTCCCTCCCAAGCATCAAAAATCACTGTTGAAATGGCCAGTACAGGCCTGGGGGAGTACTTAGTGCAGAATTTTGTGGCAACGCCCGCATTAGAATCAGTACAAGACATGGGGAGACCTCGCCTTCCCATAGGAATAGTTGTTCCTCTAGGCTACCCACCAAACCAGACAAATTTTGTGTATGGGGGCCTTGATCATGGTCTTGAACCATGCAAGAAAAAGGACGAAGGCAAAGAGCCTTTTGCTAAAAATATCAATTATCTGTCAAACCTAGATTTTGCTCTAAGATATCTCGACCAATTCAATTGGCATGGATACGGGCTAGGCAAATATGAGCAAGGGATGCATGTCCTTTGCCAACCAAGATATCAGATGCCATATGATAAATCATGAGTAGGGTTCAACCACCCCCTGCCCTTAGACATCTTGGTAGAAAATATGCAAGGCCTAGAAATAGGCAACAAGGGGGGATTGGCATTAGATCCTTATGCCAACCCAAATACAGAATATACATTGGGAGATTACCTCCCATGGTCAGCAAACACCCTTGGAAACATTAGTAATCCCTCTCATTTGCTAGAGAGAGGTGAAAGTCTGGATACTAATCCCCAAAGAGAACATAAACGGTGTTCGGACATCTTTTTGAAGTTGTTTCCCTTAGAGGTTCCAGTTGAGTCAATACAATGTCAAGAGAATCAGGTCCCTCCACCAAGAGTGGAACAACTACAATGGGACCAGAATAACTTCTCCGGAACAAGGAGAACCCTCAATGTTGCAAGTAACGATTCGCTGAAGAGAATGAACATTTTTGGATCTCTGAAAGTGATTCAGAAGATGAGACTGAGATGAACTATCTCAATCATGCACGATGACATAATCGCCCTTTAACTCATGAAGATCTGATGGGACATATGGGCATAAGGTTAGGGCATGAATGGTGGGTAGACCCAGTGGGGTGGGACCAAGTGTTGGATCCATGGCTCCAAATTCACGATGAGCATCGTCCACCCCGAGACCCTATCATGACAATAGTACCGAGGGCAGACCCTGTCCTCCTATCAGCACATAGGGTCGATCTGTTCATGCCCATTCCCATAGAGCTAGATCTAGTGTATAGGGAGCATCTAGAAGATTCAAGTTATTGTACCCATGATAATGGAGACCAAATTCATTCCATCCACATGATATCCATTGATTTGATTGCACCCATCCATAATCTGGCCGATCCAACACAGTCATTACATCTAGACATAGATGCCATCGACTGGGATTGCGTCAATTCACCTTTATCACCATCAGAGTACTGGCCTTTCAATGAAATGCCTCATTTTACCCCAGGGACAACTCAGGATATTTTTCAAGCTGAAGAGGAACCCGAGGTTCCCAACATAGATCTAAATTCAGCTAATGATATCCATTAGATCCCGACTCCACATCAGTTGGAGGACAGATCCCACATGTCAGTCGAGGAGACGACTAACATAGCTATCGACACAGATCCAATGAATCCATAGATTCTCAAGCTGGGGGTAAGTCTTTCCCCCAAAGAGCAAGCTGACTACATTGCCCTTCTCAAAGACAAGAAGGAGGTTTTTGCATTGTCGTACAAAGATATACCAGGACTAGACCCACAGCTAGTCACGCATAATTTAACGCTTGATCTGACAATCAAACCTATAAAGCAAAAACTACGTAAGATGCACCCAACAGTGGCCTTGATGGTCAAAGACAAATTGCAAAAGTTGTTGGATGCACAGTTTGTCATCTGCATGGATTATCCGCCATGGCTGTCCAACATGGTTCCCGTAAAGAATCCCGATGGGAGGATTCGCATATGCATCAATTTTTGAGATCTAAACAAAGCAAGTCCTAAGGATGATTTCCCCTTGCTAAGCATCGACGTGTTGGTAGACACTACAACAGGTCACAAAATGCTCTCCCTCATGGATGGTTTCTCGAGATACAATCAAATTCATATCAATCCTGAAGACCAACTAAAAATGGCATTCACAATGCCTTGGGGGACATTTTGTTATAAGGTCATGCCTTTTGGCCTTAAAAACGCTGGCACTACCTACCAACGTGCCATGACGTATATCTTCCATGACTACATGCATAAAACATTGGAAGATTACATAGATGATTTGTTAGCCAAATCTCTTTTGTGCTCAAATCATATCGATGACTTAAGTATAATCCTCGATCGCCTCATGGAGCATAAAGTTAGACTAAACCCCAAGAAGTGTGTCTTTGGTAGATTGGCATCAAAGTCCAATTTTCAACAGTGGGCGGCCCGCTCGGGCGCCCTGCACGCTCTCAGTTTCATCTTAGATTATTCTGTTATCACGTATTTTTTTATATCACGATGTATGCTGTTTAAATAAGATCTGTTATCACGTATTTTTTTATATCACACTGTATGCTATTTAAATAAGATCTGTTATCACGTATTTTTTTACATCACGATGTATGCTATTTAAATAAGTTCTACGCTGTATTTATCAAAGACATCTTGCATTACGTTCTACGTTCTACGTTGTTGGTTCTTCGCTAACTTGCAGGTAACAGCGATCAGTTTCACCAATTGTTTTACTGGCAGCAACGTTTTGGTGATGTTTTCAGTTCTTTATCAGGGTTGCACGTATTTAATCAATCTTTCGCATGAAGTTCTTATTAATTTCTAAAGTCAAATATTTTGTCCTTGTGTTGTAGGTGTTACTAACATCTCTATGTTTCTCTGATCGTAGGAGAAACAGCAAGCAAGGATTTAGTATCGTAAGCGGCAAAAACACTTTGGCCCACCCATTTTAAATGTGGGCATGCGAAAGAGGGATCACTAATCACGACTGTAACCAAGACATGATAACACTCCTAGCCCCTGAAAATGGAGGAGATGTATTGTAACCGAGTTTGGAATTAATACAAAAGGGTTGTGCTCCTGCTTTGTCTTTATATATTGTCTTGATTTGATTACGTTCTTCCTATTTCATGCATCGAGTTAATTATTTTTTCATTGCACTTTAGTATTTCTTTCTTTTGAAATCTCATGCTTTTAGTGGTGATCACGGTGGGACCATGTCCCCTGTTTTTTTTCAGATTCAGAAACTAATTGAGATTTACATTTTTTTTTGCTTAAAGGTACTAGGCCAAATCAGAAACAGCTGGTTTGGGTGGAAAAGACAGCAGATTTGAAAAAAAAAGGGTAAGATTCCAAAGCTGTACCTGCATTTATTTTATTATTTATTATTATTATTTTTTGTTTCTGCTTTTTTGTCAACTTTTACTTGCTTAGGGAAAGTTGTTCATGCTTGTTTCATTTTTTAAAATAAAATGAACCCCACACACATCACATGGTAAATTACATAGGATCAATAGCAACATTTATTACAGGATAACTCACTTTGATGTCAAGTGAAATATCGGCCATAACATGATGCAGGATACCTCTTGGACCATTCATGTTTTGTTTATCTCCATAATATTCTAAACCAACAATAGTGTGTATGACGATCACACCAGCATAGCAACGTCTACGAACATCGACTTGTCTGTTTGTGACCAAGAATGGAAAATAGGGAAAATGTGATTCCTGGTGCAATCATTGTACACACTGTTGTTGGTTTAGAATATGATGAATATATACTTGTTCTAATGAGAATTAAGATATCTAATCAATGGTGAATCCTAATTGAAATCAAAGTGAATTCTAAGCAAATCAAATCAATCATATTGACACCACAATTTGGGGTATTTGAAGTCCTAAAAAGTAAGGTCATATTTGGAGAAATTTTTTACCTATTAAATCACCTTATAACTTCATAAAAATACCACCATTAGATCAAGATCAAAAAGATATTTCCAACGAGTATTGTTCATTACTCAGATCGACCGATACCTGAACAAGGTTGATGTTCTTATTTTTTAGAGTTGCTTCTAATTCTATAGTCTAGCAAGACTCATTACTTAAATAAATAATTACCTCAACAATATTGATTTTGTCCTCAATCATATTTGCATTCACATTTACATTTAATTATGAATATGACTGCCAATGTCAGTTACTTAAATTTACTACTATTTCTTCAACCTCAACCTCGATGTTTTGGTCGGGCAGATTCAATCTCATGATTTGGTACATCATTGCTTCTATCCTCAACTTGAAACCAATAAAAAACAATAAATTAAATTTAAATTCCTATAAGTAAACTAAATTAAAAAATAATAGTTAAATAAATGATAAGAACCAAAAATGCCTGACAAAATTGGATCGAGCTTCGCTGCTTCTAACTGATGAATAGATAGCAACATTGATTATAGGATAACTCACTTCAATGACAAGTGAAATATCGACCATAACATGATGCAGGATACCTATTGAACCATTCATGTTTTGTTCATATCCATGATGATTGCACCAAGAATCACATTTTCTCTATTTTCCATTATTGGTCACAAACAGACAAGTCAATCTTCGTAGACATTGCTATCCGGGTGTGATCATCATACACACTATTATTGGTTTAGAAGATGATGGAGATCAAGAAAACATAAAAGGTATAGGAGATATCCTAAATCATATTATGGTCGATATTTCACTTGGCATCAAAGTGAGTTATCATGTAATCAACGTTGCTATCGATTCACCCATTGGAAGCAGTGAAGCTCGATCCAATTCTATCAGGTATTTTTGGTTCTTATGATTTATTTAACTATTGTTTTTTAATTTAATTTATCTATAGGAATTTGAATTTAATTTATTGTTTTTTGTGGGTTTTAGGTTGAGTACAGAAGCAAATATGGACCAAATCTTGAGTTCAAATATGCCTGACCAAAACATCGAGGTTGAGGTTGCAGAAATACTAGTAAATTTAAGTAATCGACAGTGGGAGTCTTTGCAAAAATGAGATTGCAGGGAGCATCTATACAATGAAATAAAACCGTAACTTTGCAAAGTTAAATGGATCAACATTCAAATAAATGCATGAAAGCATAAATACGTAGAAGTATTTTTATACTACTCAAAATAGAAACATGCATTGTTGTAGCAATTTTACAAAAACACGCAAAATATTTACACATACAACTTATTATTTTCATTTGTATATGTTGATGGCTCATTAACATAAAATATTTACACAATAACACAAGTTTGTATTGCATTTGAGTTATCATTTTTTTTTTGTAGTGGCATGTTAATTTGAAGAATATCTTGGAGTGTTTATTGGATATCATTGCTAAGAGAAATTTTATGTAGAGGTATCTCTTGGTAAGGAATATATTCAAGTGGAGGAATATCAGGGTCAATAGTGTTTTCTACGTACAATGATATTCTTTATCATTTAATTATATAAGAGAATACATTTTTATAAATAGCAAAAAATTTAAAGCAACATGCATTATGTTTAGTGTACCTTACATTTGTGCAAATGTTGATGGCTCATTGGATTTTAATATATGGCTAAAATATTTGAGGATAATATTTTTAGTATAATAATGACCTCTCTTATTTCTATCCCCTGTAGGTGCCATTCTACTTTTAAAGAAAAAAAAATTCATTTTAAAAAATAATAAAATGTTGACAAAATCTTACTACTATACGACCTCAAAATCATATTGTAACTAAAATAAATAGCATATTGGTTGGTATAAAATACATACCAATTTTTAGTTAGGATTTATCATGATTTTTTAGTGCATGCCACTTATGAGATCTGACAAATCTTATCCACTTGGGAGGGAGGTCATCTGCATTGGTCATAACCCAAAAGTAGTATCCAATGCTATGTACTAGTTACTTTATGGGTGCAAAAATGAAATTTTTACCTTAGTTAAACCTCATCCGTGTTAATGTTTATTACACTCGAGAGGCATTCCTACAATGGTAGACAAGGGGGTGGGAGGCAAAGAGGTCATACATTTCACGTCCGTAAACATTTTTTTTATTAAAAAAGCCAACATTAACAAAAAAATTTAAGATATTTAAACTAAAATGGCCGACTAACCAACCGTTGCAAAAATTTAAAATATTTAAACTAAAATAGTCAAATAACCAATCGTTATAATTTTTTAATAAAATATTGTATAAATACATGAACATCCATTGTAATATACCAAAAACAATCCACAACACAAGATCAAACTCGTCCGTCTACAGCCATGTCTCAGCACAATTGGAGTAAGTGTAGACACCAAAATAGCACTAATCCAATTATGTGACTACAAACACTGATCGCATTGACACACACAACTTTTAGGGCAGCCCTCAGAGGTCAAACAGTGGTCCTAGCCACTTACACAGCAGTTTAGAAGGTCGAAATGTAAACAAATAAAAGCTGGTCGTTTTAACAAGCCTTAAGCAAAAGCAAGCCTTAAGCAAGAGCAAAATTTAATTAAAAGCAAAATTTAATTAAAATAAAACCTTAATTAAAAGCAAGCCTTAAGCAAGGTAAATCCCAAAAGCAAACCTTGGCCGAGGGTGTCGTGAAATCGCGACATCACGATTTTGCGACGTCGCAAAATCGCGACATCAAAAGCCCAAAGGGGAACCTTGGCGAGGGTGTCGTGAAATCATGACGTTGCGATTTCGTGACGTCATGAAATCGTGACACCAAAAGCCCAAAGGGTAACCTTGGTCGAGGGTGTCACGGAATCATGACGTCATGATTTTTCGACATCACGAAATCACGACACCAAAAGCCCAAAGGGGAACCTTGGCTGAGGGTGTCGCGATTTCGTGACGTCGAGAAATCACGACACCAAAAGCCCAAAGGGGAGCCTTGGCTGAGGGTGTCATGATTTCATGATGTCGTGAAATCGTGACACCTAAATCCCAAAGGGGAGCCTTGGCCAAGGGTGACATGATTTCGCGACATCGTGAAATCCGTGAAATCGTGACACCTAAAGCCCAAAGGGGAGCCTTGGCCGAGGGTGACGTGATTTCGTGATGTCGTGAAATTGCAACACCTAAAGCCAAAATGGGAGCCTTGGCCGAGGGTGTCATGATTTTGTGACGTCACAAAATCGTGACACCTAAGGCCCAAAGGGGAACCTTGGCCGAGGGTGTCACGATTTCACGACGTCGTGAAATCATGACACCAAAAGCCCAAAGGGGAGCCTTGGCTGAAGTGTCGCGATATCATGACGTCGCGATATCGCGACACTTCAGCATTTTATGCCTAAGCAAAAATTCAATCAATCAGGGTCGGAAGTCAAGCATTCAAAGGTGCCATTAAAACATGTAAAAGCAAATCATTAAAACCATCAGAGCAGACATGAAATAAGTGGCAGCCGAAGACAGTTAGTTATTGCCGCCTGTTGTGCATACGTGCATAGGTGGGTAGATTGGTAGTTAGCAGACTGTCACAAGGGCATTCAAGTAAGCCCTATTCAAGGTGGAGTCTCCTCCCTTTTGAGAAGGCATGGCCGCCACGTGGCATCCCTGCATGCCCCCTCCAAAGAGACCCCATGGGTCTATAAAACGGTGGACTTTCCCACCCAAAAAGGAGAGGTTGACAAGCATTTTTTTAATGCAACGAAGTGCTGCTAAACCAGAGACCCGATTGCATTCCTTTCTGATTCATTCTTCTACACCTGTAATCTCTTTCGCAAGGGAGGTTATTGGTGGCTGTTAGAAGGTGAATCCGAACCTTCAGACCCGACATTGGACACAGTAAACCATCAATTTGCCGACACCACATTATCTTATATTTTGGGCCCATCCCTAGTAGATTGGCATCAAATTTGAGTTTTCAACAGTGGGCGGCCCGCTCGGGCGCCCCGCATGCTCGTAGTTTCATCTTAGATTATTCTATTATCACGTATTTTTTTGTATCACGTTGTATGTTGTTTAAATAAGATCTGTTATCATGTATTTTTTTATATCACGTTGTATGCTATTTAAATAAGATCTGTTATCACGTATTTTTTTTACATCACAATGTATGCTATTTAAATAAGTTCTACGCTGTATCTATAAAAGACATCTTGCATTACGTTCTACGTTCTACGTTTTTGTTCTTCGCTAACTTGCAGGTAACAGTGATCAGTTTCACCAATTGTTTTACTGGCAGCAACATTTTGGTGATGTTTTCGAGTCTTTATCAGGGTTGCACGTATTTAATCAATCTTTCGCATGAAGTTCTTATTAATTTCTAAAGTCAAACATTTTGTCCTTGTGTTGTAGGTGTTACTAACATCTCTATGTTTCTTTGATCGTAGGAGAAACAACAAGCAAGGATTTAGTATCGTAAGCGGCAAAAACACTCTGGCCCACCCATTTTAATTGTGGGAATGTGGAAGAGGGATCACTAATCACGACTGTAACCAAGACATGATAACATTCCTAGCCCCTGAAAAGGGAGGAGATGTATTGTAACCGAGTTTGGAATTAATACAAAAGGGTTGTGCTCCTGCTTTCTCTTTATATATTGTCTCGATTTGATTATGTTCTTTCTATTTCATGCATCGAGTTAATTCTATTTTCATTGCACTTTAGTATTTCTTTCTTTTGAAATCTCATGCTTTTAGTGGCGATCATGGTGGGACCCTGTCCCCTATTTTTTTTTAGATTCAGAAACTAATTGAGATTTATGTTTTTTTTTGCTTAAAGGTACTAGGCCAAATCAGAAACAGCTAGTTTGGGTGGAAAAGATAGCAGATTTGAAAAAAAAAGGGTAAGATTCCAAAGCTGTACCTGCATTTTTTTATTATTTATTATTATTATTTTCTGTTTCTGCTTTTTTATCAACTTTTACTTGCTTAGGGAAAGTTATTCATGCTTGTTTCATTTTTTAAAATAAAATGAACCCCACACACATCACGTGGTAAATTAAACCAAGGAGCTGGTCGTAAGACCCCAGCCCTTGAGCAAGACCAACGGTGGGTTCATCACCACCTTGGCTTAGCTTTGCATCCATTTCCTCGATTTTCACTTGTTGTTAGGCGTAAATCCTGATGAAAGCTGACCGAGTGTCACTGGGGTGATTCCCATGTGCACGAGGATAAGTCTTCTATGGCAGGTGTCATTAACAGGACAATCTCCCCTTTCGTACCACCTATGTTCCATGTACCATCTACTCTCACGTACCTATAGTTTCCCTCTTGTAAGGGCGGGTATATAGAGAGGCTGGTATATTGGTTCGGAAATGGTATATTGAATGGGCGACCATTTATGGGAGTCATATGATCCAACATTATGCATTTAAACGTTCTTCAAAAATTGCAAAAATAAAACAAAACATCAAAATGCACTAAACCAGTTTAGGACACACTATTAATCCTTAAAAGAGATAATCACGGTTTGTGTATGTGTGTGTTCATTTCTTCTTAGTGTAAAAAAAAATAAAAATCATCATAAAACGAGATAAAAATCTACTTAGTTAGTAGAGAAGCACCATAATGGTGTACACCCGTAGCCAAGCCCAATCAAGGGCAGACGCTACGGAAGGTACACAAAGAGAGGGCACTAGTCGCCTTCACTTTAGCCCTAAGGATTTGGCCATACCACTTTGGTGGTCTGGACTACAAGAAAGTCCACATCAGGCCACATCAAGAAGGAATTATTGGGACCCTCCTCTATGGAATTTTCCCATTCAACACAGCCCCTTTTGGGAAGAAGCTTTACATGTAGATCTCGATGTAAATAGAAAATTGCCTTTTGGGGCTAGATTTGAGTGGCCACAGCACGATGAAGCACTAGAAAGGCATAGTGTCCATGAGGAGAGACAGCGTGAATATGGTACCTCTCCTTTGCCTCCCATTAGAACAGAAAGACAAAATCCATAGCGCAGGGCTCTTCACACAGGGCGAGCTAACTCCATCCGCCCCTTTCAAACCCATGAAAGGGAGTACAAGGAAGGCCATTGCATTCCTTGAGGACAACATACAGCATGGGAACCTTGCATTTTTGCACCTGCTAGATATCATGATCACCCATCGAGGCCAGAGCCTCAAGTAAATGTCACCTACCTCGATAGAGGGAAGTGACCCATTGAAATTTTAGATCATCAAGATCGAGGCAAACACATAGGAGAAACATTCAAGCCTCTTGAGCAAAATAGGGCAGACCAAGTTGACCCGGTAGTCACCAGACATGCCGCCCTCCAAGCCCGAATCACGCAGCTTGAGCAAGGTCATCAGGAGTTAGAGTACTTATACCGCCTAAATAAATAGCGCATGTAGCGCAAAGCGGATGAGTTGCACTATAAACTCCCCAAGAGGGTGCCGACCCCTTGCACACAGAAAGCAGAACAGTATGAGAGGCACAACCCTTTGGTGCAGGATAGGTCTCCGCGACCTCATCAAGCTTTGCCTCCGAGACCTTATAGAACCGAGAGGGAGGCCACTCCCTGAAACAATGATGGGTACCCTCAACGGGGACTCAATTAGGGTCATAGGTCTCGACCAGAGACTGCTCAAGAAGTTTATGAGGAGTATGAACCAAAAATAGAATAGACCAAAATGCCCCATCAAGGTGGGAGGGCTGCCATTTGGCCACCCCCCCATAGGCCTCCAGTCTCCCATAACTCACAATGGGAGCAAACAAAAGAGGAAGAAATAAAATATTTCGATGCATACAAAGCGCTATTAGAGCATTTGGAGTCTATGGAGACAAAAGCTTTTGGGCATCAAAAGCCCATGTTACGTCAACTCTGTAGTCATCCAGTGCATCCCTCAGTGCCCACACCTCTTTACCCCAAACATTTCAAGTTGCCTCAATTGGCAGTATTTAAAGGTGAAGAGGATGCACAAGAACATGTCACAATATTCCTAATCCAATGCTTCGACATTCAAGATAATGACACATTGTTTCTTAGGACATTCATAACCACATTCATAGGCCCTGCATCGGATTGGTTCACACAGTTACCAAAACACAGCATAAACAACCTAGATCAATTAGTAGATGTGTTTCTTGAACGCTTTGCCTTCAACACAAAGAAGAAGGCATCACTAAGTGATCTGGCCAGCCTCAGGCAATATGAGAAAGAAACAATGGTAGCATACAGGAATCGATGGAGGGCTTTGCTTTCTAAGCTACCCTACCTTCCCCCTATGTTTGATCTCACACAGATGTTTGCACGAAGTTGCTTAAAATCAATCTTTAGGCTATTACTGCTACAACAATACGCCAGCCTAGAAGAAGCTTTGGCGCAAGCCAGAGTTATAGAAGAGATTAAAATAGGCGAGGGCACAATCGCCAAACCTAAAAAGAAAGAGTGGAATAAAACCACTAAAATCGGGACTACGCAATCACAACCCGCTGTGATTAATCAAGTTGCGATAAATGTCCCCAAGCCTGTGCAAGAAATACAGCCCCAAAAGGCTAATTACCAAGCAGTGCCTCCTAGTTATGAAAGAGATAATAAGAAATAGGAGCAAAATCAGCAGTGTTGCCCTAGGCGACAATTCACCCCTTATGCAGAGTCTAGGGACTCCTTATTTGACCGCTTGTCAACAAAAAATTTAGTCACCCTTCCAGATATCCAAACTGTAGACCCTAACGCTCCCAAGCCTAAGGGATACAAAGAGGAATTATATTGTAGATTCCATAGACGAAGGGGACATGACTTGAATGAATGCTAGAAATTCAAAGGATTAATCCAAGATTTGATTAACAATAAAACATTGGCCATGGACAACCCCATAGCACCAAATAATCAACAAATGGGGGTATTCAAGGACCCTTTGCCTACCCACGAGGCACAGGAAAAACCTCTCTAGGTTAATGAGGTGCAATAGACTCTTCCCATGCAAGGATTTGTGGGAATGATCAGCATAGTGACCAGGAACAAAAAGTACCCAGTAGTTTCCCCCGAGGTAGCTACAAGGAAAGTTCCAACAACGTCGCAACCTCAACAATGCCTTATGCAGTTGCCTCCGCCTAGACCTGAGGTCATGATACGGACCAAACTCACGCAGAGTTTGCGAACCACATCGGCTAGGCTTTCCATTTACAAGCTTATTCAACAGTCAACACCTCATAGGGAAGCTCTTATGGAAATTTTAAAATCCATCGAATTACAGCCTCACAAAGCAAATTCTTTCAATAAATTTGTGGGACATGTGAAACGATGTACGGAGTCGGTCATTACCTTTAGAGAGGATGAAGTCAAAACAATATCGAATGACACGGCAGATCCACCCCTGCACGTTATCGCGCGGGTCAACGGGATCCTGTACAAGAGTGTTGGTAGATAATGGCTCGTCCAGTAACATCATTACCACTGTAGCACTAAAACATTTGAAGTTGCTAGCCTCTCATATCACAGCCTCCACATACACACTATGAGCTTTCAACGATGCAATATGCTCGACAGTCGGCACAGTTGTTCTGCCTGTCTAGGTAGGACAAAAGACAATACCAACATTGTGCCATGTTATGGAAGGCGAGATGGCTTACAACATACTGCTAGGGCGGCCATGGATCAGGGACATGAAGTGTGTCCCTTCGATCGCTCACCAGTTCCTAAAATATGCATTTTAAGGAGAATTTCATGTAGTCCCGATGGACTTAGAACCCTTCAAGTATTGCAATGTGATACAATTAATGCCTCAATCGACCCTCCCATAAACGCATTTGGATTTCCAGTTAAATTCATCTAAACAAGGTCTAATACCACAGGCACCATTGGTGACCAAAACATCAAAATCCTAGCCAGGTGAGTCTTAATCATCTGCTCCCTCACTACCAATGCTACCTATCATGGCTAAACAGAAGGACAAGGGAAAACAGATCATGGAAGAGGCTCAGCCCCTAGAAGAGGGGTTGCCAACAATATCAACGGTATCAATAGAGGAAATACCTAGCACAACGGAAGATGAGACTCCTAAACCACCAAACATGGAATGGACTCAGGAAGGACTCCCGTTTCCTCCCTCCCAAGCATCAACAATCATTATTGAAATGGCCAGTACAGGCCTGGGGGAGTACTTAGTGCATAATGTTGTGGCAACGCCCACATTAGAATCAGTACAGGACATGGGGAGACCTCGCCTTCCCATAGGAATAGTTGTTCCTCTAGGCTACCCACCAAACCAGACAAATTTTATGTATGGGGACCTTGATCATGGTCTTGAACCATGCAAGGAAAAGGACGAAGGCAAAGAGCCTTTTGCTGAAAATATCAATTATCTGTCAAACCCGGATTTTGCTCTAAGATATCTCGACCAATGCAATTGGCATGGATACAGGCTAGGCAAATATGAGCAAGGGATGTATGTCCTTTGCCAACCAAGATATCAGATGCCATATGATAAATCGGGAGTAGGGTTCAACCACCCCCTGCCCTTAGACATCTTGGTAGAAAATATGCAAGGCCTAGAAATAGGCAACAAGGGGGGATTGGCATTAGATCCTTATGCCAACCCAAATATAGAATATACATTGGGAGATTACCTCCCATGGTCAACAAACACCCTTGGCAACATTAGTAATCCCTCTCCTTTGCTAGAGAGAGGTGAAAGTTGTTCCCATTAGAGGTTCCAGTTGAGTGAATGCAATGTCAAGAGAATCAGGTCCCTCCACCAAGAGTGGAACAACTACAATGGGACCAGATTAACTTGCTAGAACAAGGAGAACCCTTAATGTTGCAAGTAACAGTTGCTGAAGAGAATGAACATTTTTGGATCTTCGAAAGTGATTCAGAAGATGAGACTGAGATGAACTATCTCAATCATGCACGATGAAATAATCGCCCTTTAACTCATGAAGATCTGATGGGACATATGGGCATAATGTTAGGGCATGAATGGTGGGTAGACCTAGCGGGGTGGGACCAAGTGTTGGATCCATGGCTCCAAATTCATGATGAGCATCGTCCACCCCGAGACCCTATCATGACAACAATACCGAGGGCAGACCCTGTCCTCCTATCAGCACATAGGGTCGATCTATTCGTGCCCGTTCCCATAGGGTTGTAGTTATTGTACCCATGATAATGGAGACAAAATTCATTCCATCCACATGATCTCCATTGATTTGATTGCACCCATCCGCAATTTGGCCGATCCAACATGGTCATTGCATCTAGACATAGATGCCATCGACTGGGATCACGTCAATTCACCTTTATCACCATCAGAGTACTGGCCTTTCAATGAAATGCCTCATTTTACCCTAGGGAAAACTCAGGATATTTTTCAAGCTAAAGAGGAACCCGAGGTTCCCAACACAGATCTAAATTCAGCTAATGATATCCATTAGATCCCAACTCCACATCAGTTGGAGGACGGATCCCACATGTCAGTCGAGGAGACGACTGACATAGATATCGACACAGATCCAATGAATCCATAGATTCTCAAGCTGGGGGTAAGTCTTTCCCCCAAAGAGCAAGTCGACTACATTGCCCTTCTCAAAGAGAAGAAGGAGGTTTTTGCATGGTCATACAAATATATGCCGGGACTAGACCCGCAGCTAGTCACGCATAATTTAACGCTTGATACGACAATCAAGCCTATAAAGCAAAAACTACGTAAGATGCACCCAATAGTGGCCTTGATGGTCAAATATGAATTGCAAAAGCTGTTGGATGCACAGTTTGTCATCTGCATGGATTATCCGCCATGGATGTCCAACATGGTTCCCGTAAAGAAGCTAAACGGGAGGATTCGCATATGCATCAATTTTTGAGATCTAAAAAAAGCGAGTCCTAAGGATGATTTCCCCTTGCTAAGCATCGACGTGTTGGTAGACACTACAACAGGTCACAAAATGCTCTCCCTCATGGATGGTTTCTCAGGATACAATCAAATTTGTATCAATCCTGAAGACCAACTAAAAACGGCATTCATAATGCTTTGGGGGACATTTTGTTATAAGGTCATGCCTTTTGGCCTTAAAAACGCTGGCACTACCTACCAATGTGCCATGACGTATATCTTCCATGACTACATGCATAAAACTTTGGAAGATTACATGGATGATTTGTTAGCCAAATCTCTTTTGCGCTCAAATCATATTGATGACTTAAGTAGAATCCTCGATCGCCTCATGGAGCATAAAGTTAGACTAAACCCCAAGAAGTGCGTCTTTGGCATCACATCTGGAAAACTCTTGGGTTTCATAGTCTCAAAGCGAGGAAATTCAAAGCAATCCTTGAACTGGTTCCCCCAACTACAATCAAGCAGCTCAAAATTCTGCAGGGAAAGGTCGCATCGATTAAATGCTTTATAGTGCAATTATTTGACAAGTGTCGACCCATGAACAAATTATTGCACAAGGGGGTTACATTTCATTGGGATGACGAGTGCCAGTCAGCCTTTGATGAGATCAAACAATACATGGCTTTGTCGCTAGTATTGGAACCACCTAGACCAGGAGTGTCGTTCTACTTATACATCTCAGCTACTGAGGTGGCTCTGGGCACCATGTTAGCCCAAAAGAATGAACTTCACAAGGAACAGGCTACTTACTATCTTAGTCGCACCCTGGTCAGTTATGAACTTAACTATGCATGCGTTGAGAAACTCTGCTTGGCAGTGGTGTTTGCTACCAAAAAGCTATGCCACTACATGCTGAGCAACACTACGTATGTTGTGTCTAAGGAGAATCCATTGCGATACATGATGATTCGTACCTATCATAGTAGTCGCACGGCAAAATGGATCATGTTGTTGACGAAATTTGACATTGAGTTTATTGTACATAAATCTATCAAAGGACAAGTCATAGCCGATCAACTAGTAGAGGCTCCTCTTGAAGACGATCAGCCTCTAGTCATAGAACTACCCGATGATGGGGTCTTCCATGTCTCGGAATCGCCAGATTCCGATGAGCCCGAGTCACGAGCCGACATAACCCTATTCTTTGATGGTTCTAAATGTGAGCAAGGTGGTGGCACGAGAATTGTATTCTTCACATCCCAGGGTGCTCCAATGCCCCTATCATTTAAATTAAACTTCCCGTGCACCAACAATAATGCAGAGTATGAAGCCTTGCTCCTAGGTCTTCAGACAACAATTGCCATGAACATCAAATGACTGAATATCTTTGGTGATTCACTATTAATAGTCAATCAAGTCAAAGGGGTATATCAATGAAAATGCCCAGTCTTGCAGGCTTATAAAGCCCTCATGGGAAAATTCTTGGCAAAACTTGAGTGGTATGACATCGAGGCACTCCCTCGATCATCGAATCATTTTATGAACATAATGGCCTCCTTGGGGTCACTAATCCCGCAAGACATTTCCGGTGATATGACAACCATTCAAGTCAAAACCTTATCGCAATATACGATGGAGCATGCAAGCTTAGACTTGACGCCAGGAATCCACATGATCCAGATTGAACCATCCTCGGAGAAGTTCTCTCAAATTTGAGATCATCTAAAATGTGCCAATTGGGGGTTCGTGTTCTCCCCTAATCCCATTAATAGCAACATAATGCTATTCTTACAGGTTCTATCCCATTCAGCGTTTGCTAGGGATGAACTTCAAGAGGGATTGGCTATTCATATTGTCGAGGTTTATGATCAATAGGACTGGTATTTACCCATTAGAGACTACCTCAAGTTAGGTAATCTCCCACTTGGATTGACTCATACCGCCAAACGAGCACTCAAGAAGAAAGCGGCTAAGTATGTCTTGATAGGAGACATTTTGTATCGTCGCAGCTATGAAGGAATCCTCCTTCGTTGCTTGGACCAGCAAGAGTCCACTTGGGCAGTCGCCCAAGCACACGATGGTACATGTGGTAGCCACTTCAGTGGTATGGCCATTGTAAAGTGCATTCTTTGCATGGGTTATTAGTGGCAATATTTAGAGCAAGATTGTTGGGCATATGTCAAGAAGTGCATGAAGTGTCAACATCATGCCAATTTGATGCACGTACCTTCCCAGGCCTTGTAGACAGTCCAGTCTACTTGGCCGTTCTCATAGTGGGGCTTCGATCTAATTGGAAAGATCTCCCATGCGTCATCAGGCCATCACACATTTATCATAACGGCCACAGAGTATTTTACCAAGTGGGTGGAAGCGATTTCGCTTACCTCTACGACAGGACCCCGCATTGTGGAGTTCATTTTGCATAACATCATATGTCATTTTGGTATTCCATAAAAAATAGTCTCGAATAATGGGACGCCTTTCAAGAACAAAGACATGCATGCTTTGACCACAAAGTAGAATATTTAGAACAACTTTTTGACACCCTATTATCCGTAGGCGAATGGGCAAGCAGAGGCGTCAAACAAAATGCTAGTTGCCATCCTTAAAAATACCGTCATAGACAGTCATAAGGATTGGCACATTCAAATCCCACTTGCCCTATGGGCCTATCGCACTAGCATTCGGACACCCACTGGGGCCACTCCGTTTTCACTCGTGTATGACTCCAAGGTAGTCATGCCTTTAGAGTTGGAGATTCCTTCCCTACGCATATCAATGCAGGAGTTCATAGATGATGACTCTATGTAATAGGCCTGGTTAGAACAGCTTACATTGCTTGATGAACGATGCGTTAATGCTCTCAAGAATTTACATATTTATCAAGAGCGACTTAAGAAAGCTTACAACATGAAAGTTCACCTGAGGGACTTTCGGGTTGGTGATTTGGTTTTGAAGGAAAACCAATAGAACTCTAGTTTGCCATCCCACCTAAGGGACAAATTTGTAGCAAATTGGTTAGGTCCATATGTCATTGATAGCAAAATAGGACCCGGGACGTACCGGCTAGCTTATCTTGACGGTATCAAGGAAACAGAACCCTTGAATATCACTCATTTGTGACCATTTCATATCTAAGAGAGTCAATCCTAGAAAAAGGCTCCAATGATTCTTGCAATCGCTTGGTCAAAACCCAAAAAGGCTCCAAGGATCCTTAAAATCGCTTGGTCAATCCCAAAATGCTCCAAGGATTTCCACCATCTCTTGGTCAAAAATCAAGAAAATTCAAAAACAACACAAAAATCATCAAAAACAACAAAATTTTTGCATCTCATTTCTAGGCATACTCAAATTCATCAATAGAGAGCTCTTCTCGCACCTCATCTTCATATTCACCAAAATCAATCCATCAAAAATACAAAAATACATAGCTGCATTAAAGCATTGCATCCATACATTGCATATTTGTGGTCGTACAGGTCAAAGACACCATAGGCTGTAATTGCTCTACTAGTCCATCTTGTTCCACACTATTCCATTTTACAAAAACAACAAAAACACCATGCATTGCTTTTTTTACCACACTAGAGTCAGTGATCTTCTAATGTATCAAGAGTTTTCGTTATTCAGTCATCATTTTTCTCTTTAGCCACATAATGTATCGAGTCAGAAAGATTTTATGAAGGTAGAGTTACACTCGAAATACGCCTTGTTATGTAACACCCCAACACAAATTAAAACACATAAAAATTCCCAAGTTGTGTGAACGAAAGATGAAACCTGTGCAGTAATCCAGGTCACCATAAGTGAAACGGTTATCTTGCTCATCCCCCCGTGCGAATGGTTCTAGAATGCTGAGAATTAACAAAAGGACGAGCTCTTTCCTATCCATTCACCTCCATATACAATGGTTTTCACCACTACCAAATCCTAATCATAGTTGGTTCCCAAAGTCGTAAGGATTTGTACTACACGTCCCTACCAAGGATGGGTAGTCATCCCCAAGACCTAAAGGGATCAACGCCATTCACAAACAAAATTCCAACAAATCATCATCCTAACACTTTCCATTCACCTTTGGTCTCCAAGTTGTAAGGATTCATACTATTCACCCCTAACCAGGATGGGTAGTCATCCCCAAGGCCTAATAGATCAATGCCCTCACTCCATAATCTACATCATCCCTTAGTTCCCAACATCGTAAGGATTTGTACTACACGTCCCTGCAAAGGATGCGTAGTCATCCCCAAGGCCACAAGGATCAAGGCCACTCCCTAGCCCAAACTCACAATACTCAAAATACAAAATCAAATAACAGTGGTTATCACTACTATTCAAAATCCTTGCTCAAAAAGAATTAATAGAAAATAAACAGTGATTTTCATCACTATATAGATGAACAACTTTCTAAATAATTCAGCCAACAAATCTCCTGAACTTGAATCCCTGGAATTCTCAGCATTCGAAAACCATCTAGGTTATCCTCATTACAGGTTTGGTTGATAGCCTATCTAGCAATGGTGGTATCCTACCCGCATGACGATATGTCTATCACATTCGCTTTGCATGTGTGCAGACCAATGTTTGCATAAGGATGAACTAGCTTATGGAATCCTGGATAACATCGCAGATTAATCTAACTAAATACAACAAAGGAGTTAGTGGAGCTAATTAGGTGATCCTTAGTATAGGTTCAGTTGAAATCCCATCTGGCACTGGAGGTATCCTGACAAATACCACATAAATGAACTCAATTGCACACACAGGGATGTGAAATAGCTTGGTCAAAAACAAGTCCGATTCATACCTTGTTTAAAAGTCTTGTAAGATAAAGTACAGTCATGGCTAGTAAGATAAAACTGTCTGAGTCTTAGAAAACGTTAGCTACATTTCTAAACCAACTACGCTACTTTTCATCCTTACAATACCATCAAAAAATACAAAAAAAAGAAAAAAAGAAAAAAAAAACCACATGTATACATACAAAGTCATGCATCACAGCAATCGCATAAAAACAAAATCACAAAGTCCTAAATAGTCTATGGTGCCATAGCCAAACATCACAAAGTCCATTCATCCATTTCATTTCTGCATATCACATATAAATTAAAAACATTTGCATTCATCATGCATCCAGCAAAATAAATCAACATACAACAATCACATTTATCATACCATATGCATACATCAATATAAAGTAGCATGCATCCATCAACATCAATCGTCATGCATAACTTAAAATCATGACATATACACAAAGCAAGAAAATCAAAACAACAAAAACATCACAAAAATGTAACACAAAAACATAGCAATAAGCATTGCCAGACACAAGTGCTCTTGCACTTAACCTCTTGGCATAAAAAAATCAACGTCGGGGCTCAAATTGCCACTCTCCTACTTCCCCAAGAAGGCTACCATAGCCGGACTGCTCCACGGGAAGATGGGTTTTTGATGATTTCACCCCATTATGGCATCACCAAAAGGGTTAACACCCACCAAAAATAGGTCCAAATGTTGGGAAATTGCACGTGCTTAAATGGTAAAACATCTAAAGGCACCCTTGCACAAGTCATCTTGGGTCAAGCGACTCGTCGCTTTTCTCATGAAGGTCATTCTATCATCGATTCGTCGCTTGAGGGGGTAGTCACACTTAGTCACCAATCAACAAGCACACACCCAATCAAAGAAATGACATGCATTCAAAGAATCATTGACAAAGACAATTACGCTCCTGCTTGGGGCAGTAAACAAGTAGCAATCAAATTGATCAAACACTTGGCATTCCTAAACCATGAACACAATGTTCCCCCTGTGGACAAAAGGTTACGCCCTTTGCCTAATCATGACTGATCAATGTCCAAGCTCAAGTCACACCTCACCAAAATAGGTTAACACTTGAAATCAAATTCCTTAGCTTGTCAGAAGCAAGGATTTAAGAATGCATGCCATTTCCATACTTGGGGCATCAAAAGTTGGTTAGGTTACCAAGAAACCCTAATCATTAGTGCTTTGGTTATCTATTTTTTCTCAGCACTGCGTCACCCGCAGCGCTCCCCAAAAATGGGCATCTGTAGACACCAAAATAGCACCAATACGATTATGTGACTACAAACACTGATCGCATTGACATACACAACTTTCAAGGCAGCCCTCAGAGGTCAAACAGTGGTCCTAGCCACTTACACAGCAGTTTAGAAGGTCAAAAAGTAAACAAAGAAAAGCTGGTCGTTTTAACAAGCCTTAAGAAAAAGCAAGCCTTAAGCAAGAGCAAACTTTAATTAAAAGCAAATTTTAATTAAAAGCAAACCTTAATTAAAAGCAAGCCTTAAGCAAGGCAAAGCCCAAAAGCAAACCTTGGTCGACGGTGTCGGTAAATCGTGACATCACGATTTTGCAGGCTTATAAAGCCCTCATGGAAAAATTCCTGGCAAAACTTGAGTGGTATGACATCGAGGCACTCCCTCGATCATCGAATCATTTTACGAACACAATGGCCTCCTTGGGGTCACTAATCCCGCAAGACCTTTCTGGTGATATAACAACCATTCAAGTCAAAACCTTATCGCAATCTACGATGGAGCATGCAAGCTCAGACTTGATGCCAGGAATCCACATGATCCAGATTGAACCATCCTCGGAGAAGTTCTCTCAAATATGAGATCATCTAAAACGTGCCAATTGGGGATCCTTGTTCTCCCCTAATCCCATTAATAGCAACATAATGCTATTCTTACAAGTTCTATCCCATTCAACGTTTGCTAGGGATGAACTTCAAGAGGGATTGGCTATTCATACTATCGAGGTTTCTGATCAATAGGACTGGTATTTACCCATTAGAGACTACCTCAAGTTAGGTAATCTCCCGCTTGGATTGACTCATGCCACCAAACGAGCACTCAAGCAGAAAGCGGCTAAGTATGTCTTGATAGGAGACATTTTGTATCGTCACAGACTATGAAGGAATCCTCCTTCGTTGCTTGGACCAGCAAGAGTCCACTTGGGCAGTCGCCCAAGCACACGATGGTACATGTGGTGGCCACTTCAGTGGTATGGCCATTGTAAAGTGCATTCTTTGCATGGGCTATTAGTGGCCATCTTTAGAGCAAGATTGTTGGGCATATGTCAAGAAGTGCATGAAGTGTCAACATCATGCCAATTTGATGCACGTACCTTCCCAGGCCTTGCAGACAGTCCAGTCTACTTGGCCGTTCTCATAGTGGGGCTTCGATCTAATTGGAAAGATCTCCCCTACATCGTCAGGCCATCACACATTTATCATAACGGCCACGAGTATTTTACCAAGTGGGTGGAAGCGATTCCGCTTACCTCTACGACAGGACCCCGCATTGTGGAGTTCATTTTGCATAACATCATATGTCATTTTGGTATTCCATCCAAAATAGTCTCGGATAATGGGACGCCTTTCAAGAACAAAGACATGCATGCTTTGACCACAAAGTACAAGATTCAGCACAACTTTTTGACACCCTATTATCCGTAGGCGAATGGGCAAGCAGAGGCGTCAAACAAAATGCTAGTTGCCATCCTTAAAAAGACCATCATAGACAGTCATAAGGATTGGCACATTCAAATCCCACTTGCCCTATGGGCCTATCGCACTAGCATTCGGACACCCACTGGGGCCACTCCGTTTTCACTCGTGTATGGCTCCGAGGTAGTCATGCCTTTAGAGTTGGAGATTCCTTCCCTACGCATATCAATGCAGGAGTTCATCGATGATGACTCTATGCAATAGGCCTGGTTAGAACAGCTTATGTTGCTTGATGAACGACGCGTTAATGCTCTCAAGCATTTACATATTTATCAAGAGCGACTTAAGAAAGCTTACAACATGAAAGTTCACCTGAGGGACTTTCGGGTTGGTGATTTGGTTTTGAAGGAAAACCAATAGAACTCTAGTTTGCCATCCCACCTAAGGGACAAATTTGCAGCAAATTATTTAGGTCCATATGTCATTGATAGCAAAATAGGACCCAGGACGTACCGGCTAGCTTATCTTGACGGTATCAAGGAAACAGAACCCTTGAATATCAGTCATTTGTGACCATTTCATATCTAAGAGAGTCAATCCTAGAAAAAGGCTCCAATGATTCTTGCAATCGCTTGGTCAAAACCCAAAAATGCTCCAAGGATCCTTAAAATCGCTTGGTCAATCCCAAAATGCTCCAAGGATTTCCACCATCTCTTGGTCAAAAATCAAGAAAATTCAAAAACAACACAAAAATCATCAAAAACAACAAAATATTTGCATCTCATTTTTAGGCATACTCAAATTCATCAATAGAGAGCTCTTCTCGCACCTCATCTTCATATTCACCAAAATCAATCCATCAAAAATACAAAAATACATAGCTGCATTAAAGCATTGCATCCATACATTGCATATTTGTGGTCGTACGAGTCAAAGGCACCATAGGCTGTAATTGCTCTGCTAGTCCATCTTGTTCCACACTATTCCATTTTACAAAAACAACAAAAACACCATGCATTGCTTTTTTTACCACACTAGAGTCAATGGTCTTCTAATGTATCAAGAGTTTTCGTTATTCAGTCATCATTTTGCTCTTTAGCCACATAATGTATCGAGTCAGAAAGATTTTATGAAGGTAGAGTTACACTTGAAATACGCCTTGTTATGTAACACCCCAACACAAATTAAAACATATAAAAATTCCCAAGTTGTGTGAACGAAAGATGAAACTCGTGCAGTAATCCAGGTCACCATAAGTGAAACGGTTATCTTGCTCATCCCCCTGTGCGAATGGTTCTAGAATGCTGAGAATTAACAAAAGGACGAGCTCTTTCCTATCCATTCACCTCCATATACAATGGTTTTCACCACTACCAAATCCTAATCATAGTTGGTTCCCAAAGCTGTAAGGATTTGTACTACACGTCCCTACCAAGGATGGGTAGTCATCCCCAAGACCTAAAGGGATCAACGCCATTCACAAACAAAATTCCAACAAATCATCATCCTAACACTTTCCATTCACCTTTGGTCTCCAAGTTGTAAGGATTCATACTATTCACCCCTAACCAGGATGGGTAGTCATCCCCAAGGCCTAATAGATCAATGCCCTCACTCCATAATCTACATCATCCCTTGGTTCCCAACATCGTAAGGATTTGTACTACACGTCCCTGCAAAGGATGCGTAGTCATCCCCAAGGCCACAAGGATCAAGGCCACTCCCCAGCCCAAACTCACAATACTCAAAATACAAAATCAAATAACAAGTGGTTATCACTACTATTCAAAATCCTTGCTCAAAAAGAATTAATAGAAAATAAACAGTGATTTTCATCACTATATAGACGAACAAATTTCTAAATCATTCAGCCAACAAATATCCTAAACTTGAATCCCTGGAATTCTCAGCATTCGAAAACCATCTAGGTGATCCTCATTACAAGTTTGGTTGATAGCCTATATGGCAATGGTGGTATCCTACCCGCATGACGATATGTCTATCACATTCGCTTTGCATGTGTGCAGACCAATGTTTGCATAAGGATGAGCTAGCTTATGGAATCCTGGATAACATCGCAGATTAATCTAACTAAATACAACAAAGGATTTAGTGGAGCTAATTAGGTGATCCTCGATATAGGTTCGAGTTGAAAGCCCATCCGGCACCGGCGGTATCCCCGACAAATACCACATAAATGAACTCAATTGCACACACAGGGATGTGAAATAGCTTGGTCAAAAACAAGTCCGATTCATACCTTGTTTAAAAGTCTTGTAAGATAAAGTACATTCATGGCTAGTAAGATAAAACTGTCTGAGTCTTAGAAAACGTTAGCTACATTTCTAAACCAACTGCGCTACTTTTCATCCTTACAATACCATCAAAAAATACAAAAAGAAAAAGAAAAAAAAAAAACCACATGTATACATACAAAGTCATGCATCACAGCAATCGCATAAAAACAAAATCACAAAGTCCTAAACAGTCTATGGTGCCATAGCCAAACATCACAAAGTCCATTCATCCATTTCATTTATGCATATCACATATAAATTAAAAACATTTGCATTCATCATGCATCCAGCAAAATAAATCAACATACAACAATCACATTTATCATACCATATGCATACATCAATATAAAGTAGCATGCATCCATCAACATCAATCGTTATGCATAACTTAAAATCATGACATATACACAAAGCAAGAAAATCAAAACAACAAAAACATCACAAAAATGTAACACAAAAACATAGCAATAAGCATTGCCAGACACAAGTGCTCTTGCACTTAACCTCTTGGCATAAAAAAATCGATGTCGGGGCTCAAATTGTCACTCTCCTACTTCCCCAAGAAGGCTACCATAGCCGGACTGCTCCACGGGAAGACGGGTTTTTGATGATTTCACCCCATTATGGCATCACCAAAAGGGTTAACACCCACCAAAAATAGGTCCAAATGTTGGGATATTGCACGTGCTTAAATGGTAAAACATCTAAAGGCACCCTTGCACAAGTCATCTTGGGTCAAACGACTCGTCGCTTTTCTCATGAAGGTCATTCTCTCATCGATTCATCGCTTGAGGGGGTAGTCACACTTAGTCACCAATCAACAAGCACACACCCAATCAAAGCAATGACATGCATTCAAAGAATCATTGACAAAGACAATTACGCTCCTGCTTGGGGCAGTAAACAAGTAGCAATCAAATTGATCAAACACTTGGCATTCCTAAACCATGAACACAAGGTTCCCCCTGTGGACAAAAGGTTACGCCCTTTGCCTAATCATGATCGATCAATGTCCAAGCTCAAGTCACACCTCACCAAAATAGGTTAACACTTGAAATCAAATTCCTTAGCTTGTCAGAAGCAAGGATTCAAGAATGCATGCCATTTCCATACTTGGGGCATCAAAACTTGGTTAGGTTACCAAGAAACCCTAATCATTAGTGCTTTGGTTATCTATTTTTTCTTAGCACTGCATCACCCGCAGCGCTCCCCAAAAAGGGGCATCTGTAGACACCAAAATAGCACCAATACGATTATGTGACTACAAACACTGATCACATTAACATACACAACTTTCAAGGCAGCCCTCAGAGGTCAAAAAGTGGTCCTAGCCACTTACACAGCAGTTTAGAAGGTCGAAAAGTAAACAAAGAAAAGCTGGTCGTTTTAACAAGCCTTAAGAAAAAGCAAGCCTTAAGCAAGAGCAAACTTTAATTAAAAGCAAACTTTAATTAAAAGAAAACCTTAATTAAAAGCAAGCCTTAAGCAAGGCAAAGCCCAAAAGCAAACCTTGGTCGAGGGTGTCGGGAAATCGTGACATCACGATTTTGCGACGTTGCGAAATCGCGACACCAAAAGCCCAAAGGGGAACTTTGGCCGAGGGTGTTGCGAAATTGCGACGTCGCGATTTCATGACATCACAAAATTGTGACACCAAAATCCCAAAGGGGAACATTGGTTGAGGGTGTCGCAAAATCATGACGTCGCAATTTCACGACATCGCGAAATTGCGACACCAAAAGCCCAAAGGGGAGCCTTGGCCGAGGGTGTCGCGATTTCATGACGTCACAAAATCGTGACACCAAAAGCCCAAAGGGGAGCCTTGGCTGACACCAAAATCCCAAAGGGGAGCCTTAGCTGAGGGTGTCGTGATTTCGTGACGTCACGAAATTGTGACACCTAAAGCCCAAAGGGGAGCCTTGGCCGTGGGTGTCGCGATTTCGTGACGTCACAAAATCGCAACACCTAGAGCCCAAAGGGGAGCCTTGGCCGAGGGTGTCACGATTGCATGACGTTGCGAAATCGTGACACCTAAGGTCCAAAGGGGAACCTTGGCCGAGGGTGTTGCGATTTCACGATGTCACGAAATCGCGACACCAAAAGCCCAAAGGGGAGCCTTGGCCGAAGTGTCGTGATATCGCGACACTTCGGCATTTTGTGCCTAAGCAAAAATTCAATCAATCAGGGGCGGAAGTCAAGCATTCAAAGGCGCCATTAAAACATGTAAAAGAAAAACATTAAAACCATCAGAGCATACGTGAAACAAGTGGCAGTCGAAGACAGTCAGTTATTGCCGCCTGCTATGCATGCGCACGTAGGTGGGCAGATTGGCAGTTAGCAGACTGTCACAAGGGTAGTTAAGTAAGCCCTAGTCAAGGTGGAGTCTCCTCCCTTTTGAGAAGGAATGGCCGCCATGTGGCATCCCTGCGTGCCCCCTCCAAAGAGACCCCATGGGTCTATAAAACGGTGGACTTTCCCGCCCAGAAAGGAGAGGTTGACAAGCATTTTTTTAACGCAACGAAGTGCTGCTAAACCAGAGACCCGATTGCATTCCTTTTTTATTCATTCTTCTACACCTGTAATCTCTTTCGCAAGGGAGGTTATTGGTGGTTGTTAGAAGGTGAATCCAAACCTTCAGACCCGACATTGGACACAGTAAACCATCAATTTTCCGACACCACATTATCTTAGATTTTGGGCCCATCCCTAGTATATTGGCGTCAAAGTCGAGTTTTCAACAGCGGGCGGCCCGCTCGGGCGCCCCGCACGCTCTTAGTTTCATCTTAGATTATTTTTTTATCACGTATTTTTTTATATCACGCTATATGCTGTTTAAATAAGATCTGTTATCACGTATTTTTTTATATCATGCTGTATGCTATTTAAATAAGATCTGTTATCACGTCTTTTTTTTACATCATGCTGTATGCTATTTAAATAAGTTCTACGCTGTATCTATTGAAGACATCTTGCATTACGTTCTATGTTCTACGTTGTTGGTTCTTCGCTAACTTGCAGGTAACAGCGATTAGTTTCACCAATTGTTTTACTGGCAGCAACATTTTGGTGATGTTTTCGGGTCTTTATCAGGGTTGCACATATTTAATCAATCTTTCGCACGTAGTTCTTATTAATTTCTAAAGTCAAACATTTTGTCCTTGTGTTGCAGGTGTTACTAACATATCTATGTTTCTTTGATCGCAGGAGAAACAGCAAGCAAGGATTCAGTATCGTAAGCGGCGACAACACTTTGGCCCGCCCATTTTAAATGTAGGCATGCGAAAGAGGGATCACTAATCATGACTGTAACCAAGACATGATAACACTCCTAGCCCCTAAAAAGGGAGGAGATGTATTGTAACCGAGTTTGGAATTAATACAAAAGGGCTATGCTCCTGCTTTCTCTTTATATATTGTCTTGATTTGATTACGTTCTTCCTATTTCATGTATCGAGTTAGTTCTGTTTTCATTGCACTTTAGTATTTCTTTCTTCCAGAATCTCATGCTTTCAGTAAGAAGAAGCATCACTTTTGCTGCCATGTCATTTTCCTTTTTTAGCGCTAAGTCAATGAATTTAGTGTAGTGGGTGACGACGTTGTTCCAATATTAGTTTTTGAAGTAGTGGTTGCCACGTTGTCTTTCCTCCTCCAAATCCACCATGTCGATGCCCCAATCTCGTTGCTCAAATTGAGTGAGCCTCTCAAAGTTGGCAGGGTCTCAACTCGAATCACGAGTCTTTCGTCCATAGCTTGCTTGAAGTAGGGCTCCTTGATGGCCACTTTGACTCCATTAGGGAAACATCTCTGTAGCATCGCGGGAGTGGAGTCAGAGGATGTTGCATTGTAAATGGCAATTCTAATGACAAAATATTGCTCATCTTCGAGTAGGGTCATGATTTCAAAAATTTTAAAGGGATCTATGCAAAGGGTGTTGTATAGGACCTGCTCATAGTGGACTCATCCCACCTGAAGTTGTGTAAGGTAGATGGGACAAATGCCTTCAAGCACAATAGAATCCGCGATGGGCTCTACAATAGACATGTAAGAAGTGACCCGTCCTCTGAATGCAGCATTGACTTGGACTTGAAAATAGATCTATGCGGTGCTTTGATGAATTTAGAGCAAAGCCTACTTGTCGAACCACTTCAAGGCATCCTTTGTCGAATCTGAAGACATCATGGCAGACATCATTTGTTGTAATTCTCCATTGCCCAACTTTGTTGTGTATAGAATGCAACGCCGCAAATGACTGATTTCTCAAGTACAAAAAGTTTGTTCTACCTATTCTACAACTTCCCCGAGGTATTATTGGTAACATATGAAAATGGTATGGGTAATGGTGGAGTGTTGATCGACGCGTTAACATAAATACAAAAGTGGGTGTTCGCTGTAGTTTCAAATTTATTTGTCTAAATTTATTATATATTCTAATATTTTAAAAAGGAAAGTAGGTTAGTATTATCTAATCGTAATATTTATTTTCTTATAAAAAGAAAAAGTTAACCATAAGAAACTTTTGGAATTGCATGAATCTAACCTTCAACCTCTATATAGAGTTCCATGGTAGTCCACCATCAGCCACTTTAGTTATACTTGTGTTAGGATACTAATTAAGAAGCCAAATATAAGTTATAGAGTTTTATTTTAGAAAGAAAAGTAGATTAGTGTTATCTGATCATAATCTTTCTTAGAAAAAGAAAAAGTTAACCATAAGTAACTACTGGACTTTCATGAATCTAATCTTCAACCTCTATATAGAGTTCCACGGTAGTCCACCCCATCATCCACTTAAGTTATACTTGTGTTAGGATACTAATTAAGAAGCCAAACATAAGTTATAGAGTTTTATTTTAGATTTCTTTATTAAATTTTAGTTTTCTTTTAATATTTTGAAATTTAAAATAAATGTTGAAGATTTTAATCCTCTAAATTATAATATTATATATTATATTTAGATAATTAAAGTATGGTTGGGAATAACTATATACTATCTTATATAGAAAGGATATATATCTAAAAACGTCGAGAGTTATCAATCTCGAGGCACCTTTCTTGGAGATCACACCCCCAAGAAATGAGATAGGTGCCTCGATATTGATAAATCTTGGTATTTTTAGATATATATCCTTTATATCTAAGCTAGTTAAAATTTAAACATATAATTAAAACTAATTTGTTACAATCAATGTGTTGAATTGGGTTATCACACTAATAGTCTCTGCACAAGCCATAGAGTGTATACTAGGAAATCACACGAAAAGTGACCTCTCCAACCTATATATATTATAAGAAACCCTAACACAAAAGAGAACATTTAGAAGAAAAAATATATTTGAACATATTTGATAAGTTGAGAGAAATCACAAAACAAAAGAGCCTTCACACAAGAAAATATATCGTCAAAAATTAGAACAAAGAATAGTTCAACAAACCCCTGATACTAGCAATGAAAAAATATGAAAACCTTTAAATTATCAAGTGAGAGTCAAGAAGCAAGAGCAACCATAGAGAAAGGAACACAATCTAAGTTGGTTGAACTTCTTTTTACCACACAAAGAAATGCTATTGGTAATTCATAAAAGGGGATAACAACTCCAAATGAGACATGATTACCATCTTGTGGACTGTAAGAGGGGCTAATGCTCCTTCAAAGTAAAGGTGTATAAGGAAACCTCTATTTAATTAATAATCCTAATATTCATTAGATCGAGGAAATTAAATTACAAGGGAGGAATCTTCTAAAACTATGAAAGCAATATGGGCAACTAAAAGAATAGAACAAAACCCTTTTAAAAATATTTTTGTGAAGAAAAAAGAACTAAACAAGAAATTTTTAATATTTCAAAAAGATGAGCACAATAGTCAAAGCTTGGAGGAAAGGGAGTTGCTTAGTGAAAACCATAATATTTTTGAGTAAAAAAAAATTTAGCTATTAAAACAAGATAGAGTTTTTTTTTATTAAGTAAACACTTCTTACACATATACATATCCACTATGGGGATTGAACCCCAATCACATCACCGATAATGCAAGTGGCATCCTTTTCGAAGATAAATCAAGATAGATTTGGTTAAGAGGAGATAAAAATATAGTTTTTTCATAGGATGACAATAGTATAAATATCAACATCTAAAATTTTTAATATCAAATCAGTAGAAGGGGTTTGGATTGAATACCAAATCAAAATTAGAAAGAAGGTAAGGTTTTTACTAGAATATTCTAATATCAAATGAGATTGAATTTCTTAATGATAAGCTACTGCAAGAAGTACGTTCAGTTATAACAACTAAAAATAATAGTGAATTTATGAAGCCTATTACTCTAGAAGAATCTCATTCAATTCTTTTCTATTTTGATAAGTATAAATCCCTAGGTCTAGATGGACTCTCTACATCATTCTATCAACATAACTGTAAAATAATGAGGGATTATTTATTGGTGGCAATGGAAGTGTCTAGGGTAAAATAATATATGCATTATAAAATAAATGCAATATATTTTACCTTCATTCAAAATAAAAAATGAATGCATAATTGTTTGATTCATTTAGGCCCATGAGTCAACGTATTATGGTATATAAGATAATCTATAAAATGATGGCAAATCAGTTAAGACCACTATTAGAAAAAAATACTTTAAAAGAGCACGGAGGGTTTTTGAAAGGGAGAAAAACAATAGATATGATGGCTCATGAAGTAATACATTCAACAACTTGTCAAAAAGAGAGAACAATGATCTTAAAATTTGATATGGATAAAGCCTATGAAAGGTTAAATGGGATTTTATTTTTGTAGTATTAGAATAGTTTGGATTTAGGAAGAGATGGGTTAGTTGAATTAAAGTTTGTATTTCTACATTATCATATTCAATGCTCATTAATGGACTAGTAACATAATTATACAAAGTCAAGAGGAAAATTAGACAATGTGATCCTCTATCACCATGTCTATTCATTATTATGATAGAGATATTAAACCACTAAATTGAAATACAAATTTGAAACCATGGATGCGATTAGTTCAAGATAAATATGGTGATAGGGTTCCAAATCTTATGTGCAAGGATCAAGAAGAATTTTTAAATGGAAAAAAAAGAATTTTTACAAGTATACAAAATATTGTTGCTAGGAGGCAATTGAGCAAAAAGATAACATTTTTATTTTGAGTGGAGTCGATGATAGGATGATTTGGTAGTTGAATAGCCCAATATAATACACAACAATAAGTATATATAATGTAAGGTACCAAAAAAATAGGAATATCTCAAATCAACTCAAAATGTTTATATTTCTACTAGATCACAAGATAACTTTATTTTAAAATAACCTCAATGAAAATGGGTTTTCATAGCCCCTCATTATGTTTTCTATGTAAAAAGGAGAAAGGGAGTATAAACCATCTCTCAAGACATTACTCAATAGTGGAAACTATGACAATGGATTCTTAATATGTTTGGTAAATACATGGTGATAAATGGTAAAATTGAAGAATATTTAAAGCACTTTTAAAAGTGAGGTATTACAAATAATTTTGAACACATAAAATATATAATACTTTGGATTATATGGTTGAAAAGAAACAAAGGAATATTATAAACTGAAAAATAATTTAGAGGTAATGAAAAAGACGTGTTTAGCCATAGAGTATAAATTAGCCTTATCAACTCACCCAATTCCTATTCTTGAAGTAGAGCCTTATCAACTCACCCAATCCCTAATCTTGAAGTAGAGAGTCTTGATAGATGAAGTCAAGTTATCAATTAAAATTATGGTGGTGGGTACACGAGAAAAAAACAAATGGTCAAAAATATAAATTAGAAACCATCAACAACATAATTGGTTAAATTGAAATTTGATGGAGCATTTAAAGGGAATACAAGAATAATAAAAAATAATAAAGGTGATATTTTATCACATTATGCTTTCATTAGTGGATTTAAGACAAAGAATGAAACTAAATTTTGGGTAGCTTTGGAAGGATTAAAAATATGCAAATAAATGAAATGGAATAGACTATGGATGGAAGGAGATTAACTAATAGTAATAAAATCTAGGAAAGCAAAGACTCCATGGAACATACAAACCATCATTGTGAAAATACAACACCTTGCTACAGATTTTGAAGAAATTATTTTTCCTCATACTAAAAGCAATAAAATCGAGACAAGCAAAGACATTATGGAACAAACAAAAAATCATTATGGAAATACAATATATTATGGAACATCAAAAGCAATTCAAAAAATTACTCACTTCTTCCCATAATTCTTAGACTTTGGGAGGAGGTGAGAAGAATCCAGAATCTTCTAGCAAAAAGGTGGACAGACAGAAGGAGGCCATGGGTAGTCTTGATCAGTAGATTGTTGCTCGGATGTTCCTACTATTTGGTTTGGGTAGTTTCCAATGGGCTTCTTTGTTTTTTCTGGGTTTGTAGTCTTGAAGGATGGATCATTTTCTCTGTGTTTGCTGTAGTGTTTTATGTTAATGTAATAGGTGAAGATTTACCTACTTTTCTAAGGGTTTTGTATACTTTCTATTGGGCTTAGCTGTTGTTTCCTATTGATGTAAAAGGTATTTGGAAGCCTTCATTTGGGAGCCTTCATATTTTCTAGCATAATATAATATCAATTAACTTACCAAAAAAAATATAAATAAGGCTATTATTACCCACAGGCACGACTCCCAAGTGACTTTGACGATGTAGAATCCCAATTGTGGTCTCTTAGACCAAGGTGACTCCGCAAGGTTTTTTCGCTTAAAAAAATAAAATAAATAAGGCTATTAAAGATCTATAATTAAACCACAAGGTGACTCTGCAGGTTTTTTTTGTGTACTCTCTTTCAAGAGGGACTAACTACATAAAACGCTTAAAGTTTTTTTTGTAAATTCTCAAAAAAGTTGTGATTTATACAACCACTTTTCTTTTAAAAATAAAAAATAAAAAATCAACATCCAAGCCCATCTCTAAAAAAACATAAAAATGAAATAAAAAAAATATATAAATAAGGTTATTACAAGACCTACAATGAAGCCTTTTGAATCTTACTCTCTGTCAAGAGGGCCAACCGACTTGGATTGTTTTAGGTATCTCGAATGCCTGACGTCTGCTCCTACGCTCTTGTTACCCTTTCCACCATACCTGCTTCAAGACAGAAGCAAAGAGAGTTGAGATTTATCAAGACAGAAGCAAAGAGAGTTGAGATTTATCGAGTGTGGAGAGATATTACAACCTCTAAAAGGGAAAAAAAAAAAAACGCAAAAGAAACTACGGCTTGAATTCCAATCCTATCTCACCAAATAAATAAATAAAGATATTACATACCTAAAATGAAACCTTTGGAATCCTACACTCTTCCGGGAGGGGCCAACCGATTTGAAGCCAAGACAGAAGCATAGAAACCGATTTGAAGCCAAGAGAGTTGAGATTTGTGGAGAAACCGGTTTGGACGGATTTAGGTTTCTCAGACTGACATCCGCATCTGTTACCTTTTTCATCTTACCTGCTTCAAGATAGAACAAAAGAATCTATCATCCAGGAAGAAATATATATAAAATCAGTATATACTGAATGAGAGGCAGCGGTATATATAGAAGTGGGAATGCTTAGGGTTAGCGGTGTCACAACGTGATCGAACGAAATAGAGGTATATATAGAAGCGAGAATGCTTAGGGTTTCTCCTGTAGCGGTGTCAGGACCTGCGTAACACGTCATCTCCTTTTAGGTCTAAGAGATTATATTAAAACAAAAAATTGTTCCCCGGGGGCTCTCCCTTAGTTTTTTCTTGTCGTGTATATAGCTTATCGCTATGTCTTTCTTTAATAAAAGTAGGTTTTAATTAAAATAAAATATTATTTTAAAGACCAACAAAGCCAATAGATGGGGTTGCAAATAGGCTTTCAAAAAGGTAATTTTATTTAAATAATAATTATAATCATAAGGGTTCATAGAATGAACTACAATGAAGTGGTTCGAATCGTGCTGTCTTTCGATAGTGTGAATACTGTGTTGTCCCCACCATTACAATTAAATATTAAAATGAAATAAACTATAACATCAAGGGTGGTAGCTTGTAGAGAATCTTGAAATGTAGAGATTGCATAGTTATCAATTAATAATCACAAGGAAAGTTGCAAGTTTATTATAGTGTTAAAGACTTTGCCCTCTGGTCCAAGGTTCAAATCCAACTTAATATGAGGGGACTAAGACCTCTCATAGAAACCTATGTAAATTCATTCAAACATCAATTGGTATTAGTTCAACTAGTTAGATTCCTCAATATTTAAAGAGGAGACTAGCATTCAAATCTTACCAAGCGATACATGGATAACATCCAAGCTTTGTTGTAATACGAATGCTTGTTGTAACACCACTATGTGGTGATTATGTAATACAGGTGGGACCAGTTTCAATAATTGAAAAAAATAATAATGACAAGGGTTAAATGGTATTAGTTTAACCCATGAGATTCAATTCTATATAACCTATTTAAAAAAATAATAATGACAAGAAGTAATTGAAAATGAATGGAAATATATTTCAATTTTAGAGGATTAGCATTCAATTCCATGTAACCTATTTAAAAAAATAATAAAGACGAGGAGTAATTGAACATGGATGAAAATATATTTCAATTTAGGAGGATTAGCAAATTATCATTAATTGTTATGACCCCATCCTAGTATTATTCTGTAATTACTTTCTTCCTAACATGAGGACTCTATCTTAATAATATTATGTAATATTTTATAATATGTATATAACATTGGAGGTGCCTAGATAAGTGGGTCCCCCACTTGCATGTGGGTGGGAATCCTTGAGAATTAGGGTTAGGATTAACCACAATCTTTAAAAGTACCAAGGGGACAAGAAGATGGGCATCTCATTTTCATTGTATTAAAGCTCGACTTCTAAGGAGGTTTCCCTCTCAGAGAGGCATATGATTCCATAATGTGTTTTTATTTTTCAGTAATATAATCTACTGCATTTCTATTCCATTTTGTAATATTGTTAATTTCACACTTATTTCCTATTATTATTGATGGATGTGTTTTCATTTTACTACTAGGCTCTTAACAATTGGTATAAGAGAACTTTTTAGCACCACATCCTACTATAGTGTAAACAGTTCATGTTTTACAATTTCAACCTATTAGGTATATTTTTTTTTCATTTTTCACTTACCTTATTATAATGAAAATTGAGAAAATAATTGAGTTATTTTTTCCTCTATTTTTTTTTTACTAAATTAGAAACCTTGTTCCAAGGGTTTTAAAATATCAAGGAAGAGTTATCGTTATAGGATAAGTTAGATTACCTATAAAGTATTTGGTGAAGTGAGGGGCAATTAGGCTCCAATGCTTAAGCCTCAGATAGCACCCGTATATGGACTTAAGAGCTCATATATCTTTGGGTATATTGAGAGAACCTCCTAGGGTTATGAGAAATCTTTGGTCATTGGAAGATTTTTGATTGTGTATTTATCCATAGTGCATCAAGAATAGCACTTATAAAGTTTACCCTCCCATATTATCAAAGAGGTGGGTAATGCAATCAAGGGTATGTGTGGAATCCTTTTTTAGTAATATCATGAAATTATGAGTCTAAGCATTATTGTTCATTAGTGTGATATAATTGAGGGCTATAGAAAATGCACATACCTTGGCCTAATTTTACCATATTACAACCATGTGTTTTATATTCAAACTCTAACCATAGATTTGAGCTTACTACGAAGACTACATCTAGCACACATGTTACTATATTATAAAATGTTTGGTTAAGGAATAAATTATTGGGGTTAGCAATAGTAAAAACAAATTTTGTTGGGATAGTTATCCGCTATAGTCAAGAGTAATTAGTAATTGTTTGATGGCTAATGGTGTGATATGTTTCTGAAATAGAGAGGGAACTCTTTATTGATATCAAAGGAAAAGCTCATGTTTAATCAACCAATTAATTAGTCATTGATGATTTTTCTATATTAAGGACCTTTAACAAAATTTAGTTTCAACATAAGACGATGTTTAAAATATTTAGCATCTTTTGTTTCTTCTATTGTGATTTTCTTTTTCCTTTATTAGGGTAGTGTGTGTGTTATAATTTTCTAAGGTGTTATCGTCATTCCCAAAAGCCAGAGAAGAAAGTCATTTTTAAGGTGAAGTAAGACTTTAGGGAAAAAATAAACAACACTTGACTATAAAAATGTTAGGAGTGACAAAAATATCATTTTGAGACCTAGCTCATTGTATTCATCTTTTCAATCTGATAATTTTGATAGTAGCATCTAAAAATAGTAACCCCTTGAGAACAACACTTTATAATTTTAGTAAGTCCCAATTCACAAGTATATGGTTGAAGGAACAAGAAGAGTAATGAGAGAGATGGAACAATTAAATCTCACGCTTAGTAATTTATAAAGATAAATATCACAAATTGGAACATAAATTAAACAAATGAAATATCAGATGCAAATCCTAAAATCTTACCAGCTTAAGATTAAATCAGGGATAGAAGAAACTTTTTGTGAGGTGGAACGGTCGATATTATCCCAAAAAATTAGCAATGAAGGACTAGGTGGTACTTTAGTACATAAGTATGCAACAACCCATCATGCTCTTTTTGAGATTGAAACCCTATTTAAAATGTCCAAATTGGAATTTCCTAAGATTAATGACAAGGGCATTGACGGTTAGTTGTGCTGAGCAAATAAATTCTTCAAACTACATAATATTCCATGATATTTTTGGGTCACCATGGCATCCTTTAATTTTGAATTAGAGACCCTGCAATCGTATCAATGGTTACAAACCATGAATCCCGATCCTTCTTGGGAAGAATTTGAGTCCTAAATACTCACTCATTTTGGTCTTAGTAAGTGTGAGGGCTTTAAGATAACCTTAACAAAATTGAAACAAATTTATATTGTTCAAGATTATCAAATATTGTTTGAGAAATTGGATAATAGAACCAAGGGTTTGAATGAAGTATTTTTCAAAGTTATTTTATGAATGGGTTGAAATATGTTATCAAGGAAAAAGTAAAAATGTTCAACCCACAATCTATGATGTAAACCATAGGTGTGGCTAGACTTACGGAGGAAAAACATTTTACCCAAATGTAGTCATCCAAATTCCCATAGTCTAAACCTTAATACAAAAAAAAAATTATTGAATATGGAAGACTCAACAGAGAATGAAATATTTGATGAAGAAATAGAACCATATGTGAAAGAGCCTGAGGATGAGGGTGTAGAATAGGAGGAACCATAGCCAGAGATTTTTGTCCATGCACTTGCAAGAATCTTAAGATCTTAGACCATGAAAGTAGTAATATTTTTCAAAGGGGAAAGACTTACAATTCTTATTGACTCAGATAGTACACAAAATTTTATCAACCCTCGATTAGGTAAGAAAGCAAATTATTACATATTGACTTCCAACTCTTTTGAATTCAAGATGATAAATGGTGGAACATTACCTTGTAAGGGTAAATACCACAATGTGAAGTTGAAGATATGAGACTATGAACTCAAAAATAATATGTTTTCTCTTCCATTTGGAGGGTGTGATATTGTGCTAGAAGCATAGTCGCTCCATACCTTAGGAACAATAGCCTAGAGATCTATCAAATTATGGATGCAATTCTTGTAGAAGTGAAAATCCTATACTCTCATGGGTTTACTCACATGATCATTGTAGGTTATTAGTTCAAACCATATGAAGAAGTTAGTAAAATATTCTCATGTGGAGTTGTAGTCTATTTTTTTGCAATTTAATAATAAAATTTAGACACCAACAAGCCCCCAGGGAATTACAACTCATTTTTATGGAAGTAATTTTGATAGAGGAAATTTTTTATGATATGGAAGGTTCAAAATTACTTTCACAGATTTTGTAGAATTGAAAAAATTACTTTCACATCATTCAAATGATCATGCAATATCATTGCATGATCAAAAATAGAGAAGCTTCAAGAATTGCTGAAAATAGGGGTAATTTGACCTAGTAATAGTCCCTATATATTTCAAGAAGTAATTGAAAATGAATGGAAAAATAATAATGACAAGAAGTAATTGAAAATTAATGGAAATATATTTCAATTTTAGAGGATTAGCATTCAATTACCAAAAGCTTTAAAATATCTAATTATGGAATTCATTAGATATGTACTCACCTCCATCTGTTTAAGAATTTCAATCAAAGCTTTGAAATATTTAAATTTACCAAAAGCTTTTGAATTTTTTTTGATGGGATATACACATATCCTCAAAATAATATCATGTATAAATTTCAAAAAGTATTTTTTTGTTTACAAATAAGCTAGTTTGTATTGGACCACAAATATTTGAATGTACTAGCTCTAATGGCTATGAAGCTTTCCATGACTATTCATAGGGAATGCATACTTTTGTTGCTTGCCCACTAGGAAACCCTCACATACTTGATTGGGTTGCTCTATGTTAGGTAATCCCCTCACCATTCATTTCTTGTACAATATTTTAGGCCATTTAAACTTAAGTTACCGAATCTGAGATGTCATAGCCATGTAGCATTTTTAACAACTACACTAAATGAAAGCAGAATTTCATTTTAAATTTGTAGAGAAAATATTTTTTTCTTTCTGATGGCTACATTTACTATGATCCTATTCTCTTTATCTCGAATGATGCATGCTTCATTTTTAAATTGCACAGTGTGCCCCTTTTACAAAAGTTGTTCAACATTTAGCAAATTAGTTTTTAGCCCAAACACATAATACACATCAGGAGTGTACCTTCTTTAACATTGCTTGGTATGGATTAAGATCCTCCCTTTACCTGTTATAGGTACCTTACCGTTGTTTTCCATATTCACCTTAGATTTGATACTTTCATCTAATTGTGAGAATATTTATTTTTTCCCAGATATGTGGTTAGTGCACCCAATATCAATATATCTAATACTCTTTTGGATTTCCTCATCAGTACTAAAATTTAATATCATAGACCCACATACATCTATACTTTCTATATTTTTATTTTCATTTGATCAATGGGCTTGATGCTTGCTTTCCTTGGCCAACTTCTTTCTACGCTCATAACTATAAAGGCCAAATTTCTTGTAGTAATAATATTGGATCTTTTATTTGATCCTCCTTAATTTCTACCACTACCTCTTCCTCCTGCTTGATGGAAATTGCAACTGGTCTCTCCTTCATTGGGATTTGACATTCCTCCTCTCTTATGACCTCTCCCACATCATCCTCTATTAGTCTATTCTATTCCTCCTTGAGATCTTGAGGTAGCTTGATGGGATTCTTCCATGGTTTTTCATAAGGCATTCAACTCAAAATGTACTTGTAAAAAATGGCGAATCCTAATTAAAATCAAAGTGAATTCTAAGCAAATCAAATCAATCATCTTCACACCATAATTTGGGGTATTTGAAGTCCTAAAAATTAAGGTCATATTTGGAGAAATTTTTTACCTATTAAATCACCTTATATATTCTTAAAAATACCACCATTAGATCAGGCTTAAAAAGATATTTCCAATGAGTATTGTTCGTTACTCAGATCGACCAATACCTAAACAAGGTTGACGTTCTTATTATTTAGAGTTTCTTCTGATTCTATCATCTACAAAGACTCATTACTTAAATAAACCATTACCTCAGAAATTTTTATTTCGCCCTCAACCATTTTTGCATTCACATTTACATTTAATTCTGAATATGACTGCCAATGTCAGTTACTGAAATTTACTATTATTTCCCTAACCTCAACTTCGATGTTTTTGTAGGGCAGATTCAAACTCATGATTTGGTCCATCGTTGCTTCTGTCGTCAACCTGAAACCCATAAAAAACAATAAATTAAATTTAAGTTCATATAGATAAACTAAATTAAAAAATAATAGTTTAATAAATGATAAGAACAAAAAATGCTTGACAAAATTGTATCGAGATTCGCTACTTCTAATGGATGAATGCTCTAGTAACCATAATTCTTGCCATTGAATCATGGGATATACAACTATAATGAATTGCTGCTAGAAGTCATTTCTTCTATAATATTCCACTAATAGCACTAGCTCTAATACCAATTTGAAATCATATAACAAAAATCTACATAAATCTATGTGATCGTGGTTTTACCCATTTTTGAGTTTCCATATAATTCTTGTGTTCTCTTGAAATTTATAATGGTGTATGTGTGATTTATTTTCTATAATATTTGTATTTAAATATTTCGTAAGTAGATCAGATATCTAAGCAAATATTCTAAGAAGGTATATATTTAATGAACATAAGCTGAAGGATTAAGCATAATTTGTAGATTTGTATGTAGAGGTGAATCTACAGTGTGGTACTTTACAGATCATATCTAGCTATGAAATACCTTCTAATTCCATTTGCCTTGTAAAAATTATGGAATTCATTAGAGATGTGCTCACCTCCTCCATCTATTTAAGAATTTCAATCAAAGCTTTGAAATATCAATAGCAACATTTATTACAGGATAACTCACTTTGATGTCAAGTGAAATATCGACCATAACATGATGCAGGATACCTCTTGGACCATTCATGTTTTGTTTATCTCCATAATATTCTAAACCAAAAATAGTGTGTATGACGATCACACCAGCATAGCAACGTCTACGAACATCGACTTGTCTGTTTGTGACCAAGAATGGAAAATAGGGAAAATGTGATTCCTGGTGCAATCATTGTACACACTGTTGTTGGTTTAGAATATGATGAATATATACTTGTTCTAATGAGAACTGAGATATCTAAGCAATGGCGAATCCTAATTGAAATCAAAGTGAATTCTAAGCAAATCAAATCAATCATATTGACACCACAATTTGGGGTATTTGAAGTCCTAAAAAGTAAGGTCATATTTGGAGAATTTTTTTACCTATTAAATCACCTTATAACTTCATAAAAATACCACCATTAGATCAAGCTCAAAAAGATATTTCCAACGAGTATTGTTCATTACTCAGATCGACCGATACCTGAACAAGGTTGATGTTCTTATTGTTTAGAGTTGCTTCTAATTCTATAGTCTACCAAGACTCATTACTTAAATAAATAATTACCTCAACAATATTGATTTTGTCCTCAATCATATTTGCATTCACATTTACATTTAATTATGAATATGACTGCCAATGTCAGTTACTTAAATTTACTACTATTTCTCCAACCTCAAACTCGATGTTTTGGTCGGGAAGATTCAATCTCATGATTTGGTCCATCATTGCTTCTATCCTCAACTTGAAACCAATAAAAAATAATAAATTAAATTTAAATTCCTATAGGTAAACTAAATTAAAAAATAATAGTTAAATGATAAGAACCAAAAATGCCTGACAAAATTGGATCGAGCTTCGCTGCTTCCAATTGATGAATAGATAGCAACATTGATTATAGGATAACTCACTTCAATGACAAGTGAAATATCGACCATAACATGATGCAGGATACCTATTGAACCATTCATGTTTTGTTCATATCCATGATGATTGCACCAAGAATCACATTTTCTCTATTTTCCATTATTGGTCACAAACAGACAAGTCAATCTTCGTAGACATTGCTATCCGGGTGTGATCATCATACACACTATTATTGGTTTAGAAGATGATGGAGATCAAGAAAACATAAAAGGTATAGGAGGTATCCTGAATCATATTATGGTCAATATTTCACTTGGCATCAAAGTGAGTTATCATGTAATCAACGTTGCTATCAATTCACCCATTGGAAGCAGTGAAGCTCGATCCAATTCTATCAGGTATTTTTGGTTCTTATGATTTATTTAACTATTGTTTTTTAATTTAATTTATCTATAGGAATTTGAATTTAATTTATTGTTTTTTGTGGGTTTTAGGTTGAGTACAGAAGCAAATATGGACCAAATCTTGAGTTCAAATATGCCTGACCAAAACATCGAGGCTGAGGTTGCAGAAATACTAGTAAATTTAAGTAACCGATAGTGGGAGTATTTGCAAAAATGAGATTGCAGGGAGCATATATACAATGAAATAAAACCCTAACTTTGCAAAGTTAAATGGATCAACATTCAAATAAATGCATGAAAGCATAAATACATAGAAGTATTTTTATACTAATCAAAATAGAAACATACATTGTTGTAGCAATTTTACAAAAACATGCAAAATATTTACACATACAACTTATTATTTTCATTTGTATATGTTGATGGCTCATTAACATAAAATATTTACACAATAACACAAGTTTGTATTGCATTTGAGTTATCATTTTTTTTTTGTAGTGGCATGTTAATTTGAAGAATATCTTGGAGTGTTTATTGGATATCATTGCTAAGAGAAATTTTATGTAGAGGTATCTCTTGGTAAGGAATATATTCAAGTGGAGGAATATCAGGGTCAATAGTGTTTTCTACGTACAATGATATTATTTATCATTTAATTATATAAGAGAATACATTTTTATAAATAGCAAAAAATTTAAAGCAAATGCATTATGTTTAGTGTACCTTACATTTGTGCAGATGTTGATGGCTCATTGGATTTTAATATATGGCTAAAATATTTGAGGATAATATTTTTAGTAGAATAATGACCTCTCTTATTTCTATCGCCTGTAGGTGCCATTCTACTTTTAAAGAAAAAAAAAATCATTTTAAAAAATAATAAAATGTTGACAAAATCTTACTACTATACGACCTCAAAATCATATTGTAACTAAAATAAATAGCATATTGGTTGGTATAAAATACATACCAATTTTTAGTTAGGATTTATCATGATTTTTTAGTGCATGCCACTTATGAGATCTGACAAATCTTATCCACTTGGGAGGGAGGTCATCTGCATTGGTCATAACCCAAAAGTAGTATCCAATGCTATGTACTAGTTACTTAATGGGTGCAAAAATGAAATTTTTTACCTTAGTTAAACCTCATCCTGTGTTAATGTTTATTACACTGAGAGGCATTCCTACAATGGTAGACAAGGGGGTGGGAGGCAAAGAGGTCATAAATTTCACGCCGTAAACATTTTTTTTATTAAAAAAGCCAACATTAACAAAAAAATTTAAGATATTTAAACTAAAATGGTCGACTAACCAACCGTTGCAAAAATTTAAAATATTTAAACTAAAATAGTCGAATAACCAATCGTTATAATTTTTTAATAAAATATTGTATAAATACATGAACATCCATTGTAATATACCAAAAACAATCCACAACACAAGCTCAAACTCGTCCGTCTACAGCCATGTCTCAGCACAATTGGAGTAAGTGTAGACACCAAAACAGCACCAATCCAATTATGTGACTACAAACATTGATCGCATTGACACACACAACTTTCAGGGCAGCCCTCAGAGGTCAAACAGTGGTCCTAGCCACTTACACAGCAGTTTTGAAAAGTAAACAAAGAAAAGTTGGTCGTTTTAACAAGCCTTAAGCAAAAACAAGCCTTAAGCAAGAGCAAACTTTAATTAAAAGCAAACTTTAATTAAAAGCAAACCTTAATTAAAAGCAAGCCTTAAGCAAGGCAAAGCCCAAAAGCAAACCTTGGCCGAGGGTGTCGTGAAATCACGACATCACGATTTTGCGACATCACGAAATCGCGACATCAAAAGCCCAAACGGGAACCTTGGCCGAGGGTGTCGTGAAATCACGACGTCGCGATTTCGCGACGTCATGAAATCGTGACACCAAAAGCCCAAAGGGGAACCTTGGTCGAGGGTGTCACGGAATCACGACGTCGTGATTTTGCGACATCACAAAATCGCGACACCAAAATCCGAAATGGGAGCCTTGGCTGAGGGTGTCACGATTTCGTGACATCGAGAAATCATGACACCAAAATCCCAAAGGGGAGCCTTGGCCGAGGGTGTCATTATTTCACGATGTCATCTAAAGGCACGTGCTTAAATGGTAAAACATATAAATGCACCCTTGCACAAGTCATCTTGGGTCAAGCGACTCGTTGCTTTTCTCATGAAGGTCATTCTCTCATCGATTCGTCACTTGAGGGGGTAGTCACCAATCAACAAGCACACACCCAATCAAAGCAATGACATGCATTCAAAGAATCATTGACAAAGACAATTACGCTCCTGCTTGGGGCAGTAAACAAGTAGCAATCAAATTGATCAAACACTTGGCATTCCTGAAGCATGAACACAAGGTTCCCCCTATGGACAAAAGGTTACGCCCTTTGCCTAATCATGACTGATCAATGTCCAAGCTCAAGTCACACCTCACCAAAATAGGTTAACACTTGAAATCAAATTCCTTAGCTTGTCAGAAGCAAGGATTCAAGAATGCATGCCATTTCCATACTTGGGGCATCAAAATTTGGTTAGGTTACCAAGAAACCCTAATCATTAGTGCTTTGGTTATCTATTTTTTCTCAGCACTGCGTCACCCGCAGCGCTCCCCAAAAAGGGGCATCTGTAGACACCAAAATAGCACCAATACGATTATGTGACTACAAACACTGATCGCATTGACATACACAACTTTCAAGGCAGCCCTCAGAGGTCAAATAGTGGTCCTAGCCACTTACACAGCAGTTTAGAAGGTCAAAAAGTAAACAAAGAAAAGCTGGTCGTTTTAACAAGCCTTAAGAAAAAGCAAGCCTTAAGCAAGAGCAAACTTTAATTAAAAGCAAACTTTAATTAAAAGCAAACCTTAATTAAAAGCATGCCTTAAGCAAGGCAAAGCCCAAAAGCAAACCTTGGTCGAGGGTGTCAGGAAATCGCGACATCGCGATTTTACGACTTTGCGAAATCGCGACACCAAAAGCCCAAAGGGGAACTTTGGCCGAGGGTGTTGCGAAATTACGACGTCGCGATTTCATGACGTCACAAAATTGTGACACCAAAAGCCCAAAGGGGAACATTGGCTGAGGGTGTCGCAAAATCATGACATCGCAATTTCACGACATCGCGAAATCACGACACCAAAAGCCCAAAGGGGAGCCTTGGCTGAGGGTGTCACGATTTCATGACGTCGCAAAATTGTGACACCAAAAGCCCAAAGGGGAGCCTTGGCTGACACCAAAAGCCCTAAAGGGGAGCCTTAGCCGAGGGTGTCATGATTTCGTGACGTCGCGAAATCGTGACACCTAAAGCCCAAAGGGGAGCCTTGGTCGAGGGTGTCGCGATTTCGTGACGTCACGAAATCGCAACACCTAAAGCCCAAAGGGGAGCCTTGATCGAGGGTGTCATGATTTCGTGACGTTGCGAAATCATGACACCTAAGGTCCAAAGGGGAACCTTGGCCGAGGGTGTTGCGATTTCGCGATGTCACAAAATCGCGACACCAAAAGCCCAAAGGGGAGCCTTGGCCGAAGTGTCGTGATATCGCGACACTTCGGCATTTTGTGCCTAAGCAAAAATTCAATCAATCAGGGGTGGAATTCAAGCATTCAAATGTGCCATTAAAACATGTAAAAGCAAAACATTAAAACCATTAGAGCAGACGTGAAATAAGTGGCAGTCGAAGACAGTCAGTTATTGCTGCCTACTATGCATGCGCACGTAGGTGGGCAGATTGGCAGTTAGCGGACTGTCACAAGGGCAGTTAAGTAAGCCCTAGTCAAGGCGGAGTCTCCTCCCTTTTGAGAAGGCATGGCCACCACGTGGCATCCCTGCATGCCCCCTCCAAAGAGACCCCATGGGTCTATAAAATGGTGGACTTTCCCACCCAGAAAGGAGAGGTTGACAAGCATTTTTTTAACGCAACGAAGTGCTACTAAACCAGAGACCCGATTGCATTCCTTTCTGATTCATTCTTCTACACCTGTAATCTCTTTCGCAAGGGAGGTTATTGGTGGTTGTTAGAAGGTGAATCCAAACCTTCAGACCCGACATTGGACACAGTAAACCATCAATTTGCCGACACCACATTATCTTAGATTTTGGGCCCATCCCTAGTAGATTGGTGTCAAAGTCGATTTTTCAACAACGGGCGGCCTGCTCGGGCGCCCCAAACGCTGTTAGTTTCATCTTAGATTATTTTTTTATCATGTATTTTTTTATATCACGCTGTATGCTGTTTAAATAAGATCTGCTATCACGTAATTTTTTATATCACGTTGTATGCTATTTAAATAAGATCTGTTATCACATATTTTTTTACATCATGCTGTATGCTATTTAAATAAGTTCTATGCTGTATCTATTGAAGACATCTTGCATTACGTTCTATGTTCTACGTTGTTGGTTCTTCGCTAACTTGCAGGTAACAGCGATCAGTTTCACCGATTGTTTTACTGGCAGCAACATTTTGGTGATGTTTTTGGGTCTTTATCAGGGTTGCACATATTTAATCAATCTTTCGCATAAATTTCTTATTAATTTATAAAGTCAAACGTTTTGTCCTTGTGTTGCAGGTGTTACTAACATCTCTGTGTTTCTTTGATCGCAGGAGAAACATCAAGCAAGGATTCAGTATCATAAGCGGCGGCAACACTTTGGCCCGCCCATTTTAAATGTAGGCATGCGGAAGAGGGATCACTAATCATGACTGTAACCAAGACATGATAACACTCCTAGCCAATAAAAATGGAGGAGATGTATTGTAACCGAGTTTGGAATTAATACAAAAGGGTTGTGCTCCTGCTTTCTCTTTATATATTGTCTTGATTTGATTACGTTCTTCCTATTTCATGTATCGAGTTAGTTCTATTTTCATTGCACTTTAGTATTTCTTTCTTCCGGAATCTCATGCTTTCAGTAAGAAGAAGCATCACTTTTGCTACCATGTCATTTTCCTTTTTTAGCGCTAAGTCAATGAATTTAGTGTAGTGGGTGACGACGTTGTTCCAATATTAGTTTTTGAAGTAGTAGTTGCCACGTTGTCTTTCCTCCTCCAAATCCACCATGTCGATGCCCTAATCTCGTTGCTTCTCTGCAAGAAATTCTGTGAGCCTCTCAAAGTTGGCAGGGTCTCAACTCGAATCACGAGGCTTCCGTCCATAGCTTGCTTGAAGTAGTGCTCCTTGATGGCCACTTTGACTCCATTAGGGAAACATCTCTGTAGCATCGCGGGAGTGGAGTCAGAGGATGTTGCATTGTAAATGGCAATTCTAATGACAAAATATTGCTCATCTTCGAGTAGGGTCATGATTTCAAAAATTTTAAAGGGATCTATGCAAAGGGTGTTGTATAGGACCCGCTCGTAGTGGACTCGTCCCACCTGAAGTTGTGTAAGGCAGATGGGACAAATGCCTTCAAGCACAATAGAAGCCGCGATGGGCTCTACAATAGACATGTAAGAAGTGACCCGTCCTCTGAATGCAGCATTGACTTGGACTTGAAAATAGATCTATGCGGTGCTTTGATGAATTTAGAGCAAAGCCTACTTGTCGAACCACTTCAAGGCATCCTTTGTCGAATCTGAAGACATCATGGCAGACATCATTTGCTGTAATTCTCCATTGCCCAAATTTGTTGTGTATAGAATGCAACACCGCAAATGATTGATTTCTCAAGTACAAAAAGTTTGTTCTACCTATTCTACAACTTCCCCGAGGTATTATTGGTAACATATGAAAATGGTATGGGTAATGGTGGAGTGTGGATCGACGCGTTAACATAAATACAAAAGTGGGTGTTCGCTGTAGTTTCAAATTTATTTGTCTAAATTTATTATATATTCTAATATTTTAAAAAGGAAATTAGGTTAGTATTATCTAATCGTAATATTTATTTTCTTATAAAAAGAAAAATTTAACCATAAGAAACTTTTGGAATTGCATGAATCTAACCTTCAACCTCTATATAGAGTTCCATGGTAGTCCACCATCAGCCACTTTAGTTATACTTGTGTTAGGATACTAATTAAGAAGCCAAATATAATTTATAGAGTTTTATTTTAGAAAGAAAAGTAGATTAGTGTTATCTGATCATAATCTTTCTTAGAAAAAGAAAAAGTTAACCATAAGTAACTATTGGACTTTCATGAATCTAATATTCAACCTTTATATAGAGTTCCACGGTAGTCCACCCCATCATCCACTTAAGTTATACTTGTGTTAGGATACTAATTAAGAAGCCAAACATAAGTTATAGAGTTTTATTTTAGATTTCTTTATTAAATTTTAGTTTTCTTTTAATATTTTGAAATTTAAAATAAATGTTGAAGATTTTAATCCTCTAAATTATAATATTATATATTATATTTAGATAATTAAAGTATGGTTGGGAATAACTATATACTATCTTATATAGAAAGGATATATATCTAAAAACGTCGAGAGTTATCAATCTCGAGGCACCTTTCTTGGAGATCACACCCCCAAGAAATGAGATAGGTGCCTCGATATTGATAAATCTTGGTATTTTTAGATATATATCCTTTATATCTAAGCTAGTTAAAATTTAAACGTATAATTAAAACTAATTTGTTACAATCAATGTGTTGAATTGGGTTATCACACTAATAGTCTCTGCACAATCCATAGAGTGTATACTAGGAAATCACACGAAAAGTGACCTCTCCAACCTATATATATTATAAGAAACCCTAACACAAAATAGAACATTTAGAAGAAAAAATATATTTGAACATATTTGAGAAGTTGAGAGAAATCACAAAACAAAAGAGCCTTCACACAAGAAAATATATCGTCAAAAATTAGAACAAAGAATAGTTCAACAAACCCCTGATACTAGCAATGAAAAAATATGAAAACCTTTAAATTATCAAGTGAGAGTCAAGAAGCAAGAGCAACAATAGAGAAAGGAACACAATCTAAGTTGGTTGAACTTCTTTTTACCACACAAAGAAATGCTATTGGTAATTCGTAAAAGGGGATAACAACTCCAAATGAGACATGATTACCATCTTGTGGACTATAAGAGGGGCTAATGCTCCTTCAAAGTAAAGGTGTATAAGGAAACCTCTATTTAATTAATAATCCTAATATTCATTAGATCGAGGAAATTAAATTACAAGGGAGGAATCTTCTAAAACTATGAAAGCAATATGGGCAACTAAAAGAATAGAACAAAACCCTTTTAAAAATATTTTTGTGAAGAAAAAAGAACTAAACAAGAAATTTTTAATATTTCAAAAAGATGAGCACAATAGTCAAAGCTTGGAGGAAAGGGAGTTGCTTAGTGAAAACCATAATATTTTTGAGTAAAAAAAAATTTAGATATTAAAATCAAGATAGAGTTTTTTTTTATTAAGTAAATACTTCTTACACATATACATATCCACTATGGGGATTGAACCCCGATCACATCACCGATAATGCAAGTGGCATCCTTTTCGAAGATAAATCAAGATAGATTTGGTTAAGAGGAGATAAAAAAATAGCTTTTTCATAGGATGACAATAGTATAAATATCAACATCTAAAATTTTTAATATTAAATCAGTAGAAGGGGTTTGGATTGAATACCAAATCAAAATTAGAAAGAAGGTAAGGTTTTTATTAGAATATTCTAATATCAAATGAGATTGAATTTCTTAATGATAAGCTACTGCAAGAAGTACGTTCAGTTATAACAACTAAAAATAATAGTGAATTTATGAAGCCTATTACTCTAGAAGAATCTCATTCAATTCTTTTATATTTTGATAAGTATAAATCCCTAGGTCTAGATGGACTCTCTACATCATTCTATCAACATAACTGTAAAATAATGAGGGATTATTTATTGATGGCAATGGAAGTGTCTAGGGTAAAATAATATATGCATTATAAAATAAATGCAATATATTTTACCTTCATTCAAAATAAAAAATGAATGCATAATTGTTTGATTCATTTAGGCCCATGAGTCAACGTATTATGGTATATAAGATAATCTATAAAATGATGGCAAATCAGTTAAGACCACTATTAGAAAAAAATACTTTAAAAGAGCACGGAGGGTTTTTGAAAGGGAGACAAACAATAGATATGATGGCTCATGAAGTAATACATTCAACAACTTGTCAAAAAGAGAGAACAATGATCTTAAAATTTGATATGGATAAAGCCTATGAAAGGTTAAATGGGATTTTATTTTTGTAGTATTAGAATAGTTTGGATTTAGGAAGAGATGGGTTAGTTGAATTAAAGTTTGTATTTCTACATTATCATATTCAATGCTCATTAATGGACTAGTAACATAATTATACAAAGTCAAGAGGAGTATTAGACAATGTGATCCTCTATCACCATGTCTATTCATTATTATGATAGAGATATTAAACCACTAAATTGAAATACAAATTTGAAACCATGGATGCGATTAGTTCAAGATAAATATGGTGATAGGGTTCCAAATCTTATGTGCAAGGATCAAGAAGAATTTTTAAATGGAAAAAAAAGAATTTTTACAAGTATACAAAATATTGTTGCTAGGAGGCAATTGAGCAAAAAGATAACATTTTTATTTTGAGTGGAGTCGATGATAGGATGATTTGGTAGTTGAATAGCCCAATATAATACACAACAATAAGTATATATAATGTAAGGTACCAAAAAAATAGGAATATCTCAAATCAACTCAAAATGTTTATATTTCTACTAGATCACAAGATAACTTTATTTTAAAATAACCCCAATGAAAAGGGGTTTTCATAGCCCCTCATTATGTTTTCTATGTAAAAATGAGAAAGGGAGTATAAACCATCTCTCAAGACATTACTCAATAGTGGAAACTATGACAATGGATTCTTAATATGTTTGGTAAATACATGGTGATAAATGGTAAAATTGAAGAATATTTAAAGCACTTTTAAAAGTGAGGTATTACAAATAATTTTGAACACATAAAATATATAATACTTTGGATTATATGGTTGAAAAGAAACAAAGGAATATTATAAACTGAAAAATAATTTAGAGGTAATGAAAAAGACGTGTTTAGCCATAGAGTATAAATTAGCCTTATCAACTCACCCAATTCCTATTCTTGAAGTAGAGCCTTATCAACTCACCCAATCCCTAATCTTGAAGTAGAGAGTCTTGATAGATGAAGTCAAGTTATCAATTAAAATTATGGTGGTGGGTACACGAGAAAAAAACAAATGGTCAAAAATATAAATTAGAAACCATCAACAACATAATTGGTTAAATTGAAATTTGATGGAGCATTTAAAGGGAATACAAGAATAATAAAAAATAATAAAGGTGATATTTTATCACATTATGCTTTCATTAGTGGATTTAAGACAAAGAATGAAACTGAAGTTTGGGTAGCTTTGGAAGGATTAAAAATATGCAAATAAATGAAATGGAATAGACTATGGATGGAAGGAGATTAACTAATAGTAATAAAATCTAGGAAAGCAAAGACTCCATGGAACATACAAACCATCATTGTGAAAATACAACACCTTGCTACAGATTTTGAAGAAATTATTTTTCTTCATACTAAAAGCAATAAAATCGAGACAAGCAAAGACATTATGGAACAAACAAAAAATCATTATGGAAATACAATATATTATGGAACATCAAAAGCAATTCAAAAAATTACTCACTTCTTCCCAGAATTCTTAGACTTTGGGAGGAGGTGAGAAGAATCCAGAATCTCTATTTGGTTTGGGTAGTTTCCAATGGGCTTCTTTGTTTTTCTTGGGTTCAGCTTTCGTCTTGTAGTCTTGAAGGATGGATCATTTTCTCTGTGTTTGCTGTAGTGTTTTATGTTGATGTAATAGGTGAAGATTTACCTGCTTTTCTGAGGGTTTTGTATACTTTCTATTGGGCTTAGCTGTTGTTTCCTATTGATGTAAAAGGTATTTGGAAGCCTTCATTTGGGAGCCTTCATATTTTCCAGCATAATATAATATCAATTAACTTACCAAAAAAAATATAAATAAGGCTATTATTACCCACAGGCACGACTCCCAAGTGACTTTGACGATGTAGAATCCCAATTGTGGTCTCTTAGACCAAGGTGACTCCGCAAGGTTTTTTCGCTTAAAAAAATAAAATAAATAAGGCTATTAAAGATCTATAATTAAACCACAAGGTGACTCTGCAGGTTTTTTTGTGTACTCTCTTTCAAGAGGGACTAACTACATAAAACGCTTAAAGTTTTTTTTTGTAAATTCTCAAAAAAGTTGTGATTTATACAACCACTTTTCTTTTAAAAATAAAAAATAAAATATCAACATCCAAGCCTATCTCTAAAAAAACATAAAAATGAAATAAAAATATATATAAATAAGGTTATTACAAGACCTACAATGAAGCCTTTTGAATCTTACTCTCTGTCAAGAGGGCCAACCGACTTGGATTGTTTTAGGTATCTCGCATGCCTGACGTCTGCTCCTACGCTCTTGTTACCCTTTCCACCATACCTGCTTCAAGACAGAAGCAAAGAGAGTTGAGATTTATCAAGACAGAAGCAAAGAGAGTTGAGATTTATCGAGTGTGGAGAGATATTACAACCTCTAAAAGGGAAAAAAAAAAAACGCAAAAGGAAACTACGGCTTGAATTCCAATCCTATCTCACCAAATAAATAAATAAAGAAAGATATTACATACCTAAAATGAAACCTTTGGAATCCTACACTCTTCCGGGAGGGGCCAACCGATTTGAAGCCAAGACAGAAGCATAGAGAGTTGAGATTTGTGGAGAAACCGGCTTGGACGGATTTAGGTTTCTCAGACTGACATCCGCATCTGTTACCTTTTTCATCTTACCTGCTTCAAGATAGAACAAAAGAATCTATCATCCAGGAAGAAATATATATAAAATCAGTATATACTGAATGAGAGGCAGCGGTATATATAGAAGTGGGAATGCTTAGGGTTAGCGGTGTCACAACGTTATCGAACGAAAGAATCTACCATCCCCACACAGGTATATACTAAATGACAGGCAGAGGTATATATAGAAGCGAGAATGCTTAGGGTTTCTCCTGTAGCGGTGTCAGGACCTGCGTAACACGTCATCTCCTTTTAGGTCTAAGAGATTATATTAAAACAAAAAATTGTTCCCCGGGGGCTCTCCCTTAGTTTTTTCTTGTCGTGTATATAGCTTATCGCTATGTCTTTCTTTAATAAAAGTAGGTTTTAATTAAAATAAAATATTATTTTAAAGACCAACAAAGCCAATAGATGGGGTTGCAAATAGGCTTTCAAAAAGGTAATTTTATTTAAATAATAATTATAATCATAAGGGTTCATAGAATGAACTACAATGAAGTGGTTCGAATCGTGCTGTCTTTCGATAGTGTGAATACTGTGTTGTCCCCACCATTACAATTAAATATTAAAATGAAATAAACTATAACATCAAGGGTGGTAGCTTGTAGAGAATCTTGAAATGTAAGATTGCATAGTTATCAATTAATAATCACAAGGAAAGTTGCAAGTTTATTATAGTGTTAAAGACTTTGCCCTCTAGTTCAAGGTTCAAATCCAACTTAATATGAGGGGACTAAGACCTCTCATAGAAACCTATGTAAATTCATTCAAACATCAATTGGTATTAGTTCAACTAGTTAGATTCCTCAATATTTAAAGAGGAGACTAGCATTCAAATCTTACCAAGCGATACATGGATAACATCCAAGCTTTGTTGTAATATGAATGCTTGTTGTAACACCACTATGTGGTGATTATGTAATACAGGTGGGACCAGTTTCAATAATTGAAAAAAATAATAATGACAAGGGTTAAATGGTATTAGTTTAACCCATGAGATTCAATTCTATATAACCTATTTAAAAAAATAATAATGACAAGAAGTAATTGAAAATGAATGGAAATATATTTCAATTTTAGAGGATTAGCATTCAATTCCATGTAACCTATTTAAAATAATAATAAAGACGAGGAGTAATTGAACATGGATGAAAATATATTTCAATTTACGAGGATTAGCAAATTATCATTAATTGTTATGACCCATCCTAGTCTTATTATGCAATTACTTTCTTCCTAACATGAGGACTCTATCTTAATAATATTATGTAATATTTTATAATATGTATATAACATTGGAGGTGCTTAGATAAGTGGGTCCCCCACTTGCATGTGGGTGGGAATCCTTGAGCATTAGGGTTAGGATTAACCATAATATTTAAAAGTACCAAGGGGACAAGAAGATGGGCATCTCATTTTCATTGTATTAAAGCTCGACTTCTAAGGAGGTTTCCCTCTCAGAGAGGCATATGATTCCATAATGTGTTTTTATTTTTCAGTAATATAATCTACTACATTTCTATTCCATTTTGTAATATTGTTAATTTCACACTTATTTCCTATTATTATTGATGGATGTGTTTTCATTTTACTACTAGGATCTTAACAATTGGTATAAGAGAAATTTTTAGCACCACATCCTACTATAGTGTAAACAGTTCATGTTTTACAATTTCAACCTATTACGTATATTTTTTTTTTCATTTTTCACTTACCTTATTATAATGAAAATTGAGAAAATAATTGAGTTCTTTTTTCCTCAATTTTTTTTTAACTAAATTAGAAACCTTGTTCCAAGGGTTTTAAAATATCAAGGAAGAGTTATCGTTATAGGATAAGTTAGATTACCTATAAAGTATTTGGTGAAGTGAGGGGCAATTAGGCTCCAATGCTTAAGCCTCATATAGCACCCGTATATGGACTTAAGAGCTCATATATCTTTGGGTATATTGAGAGAACCTCCTAGGGTTATGAGAAATCTTTGGTCATTGGAAGATTTTTGATTGTGTATTTATCCATAGTGCATCAAGAATAGCACTTATAAAGTTTACCCTCCCATATTATCAAAGAGGTGGGTAATGCAATCAAGGGTATGTGTGGAATCCTTTTTTAGTAATATCATGAAATTATGAGTCTAAGCATTATTGTTCATTAGTGTGATATAATTGAGGGCTATAGAAAATGCACATACCTTGGCCTAATTTTACCATATTACAATCATGTGTTTTATATTCAAACTCTAACCATAGATTTGAGCTTACTACGAAGACTACATCTAGCACACATGTTACTATATTATAAAATGTTTGGTTAAGGAATAAATTATTGGGGTTAGCAATAGTAAAAACAAATTTTTTTGGGATAGTTATCCGCTATAGTCAAGAGTAATTAGTAATTGTTTGATGGCTAATGGTGTGATATGTTTCTGAAATAGAGAGGGAACTCTTTATTGATATCAAAGGAAAAGCTCATGTTTAATCAACCAATTAATTAGTCATTGATGATTTTGCTATATTAAGGACCTTTAACAAAATTTAGTTTCAACATAAGACGATGTTTAAAATATTTAGCATCTTTTGTTTCTTCTATTGTGATTTTCTTTTTCCTTTATTAGGGTAGTGTGTGTGTTATAATTTTCTAAGGTGTTATCGTCATTCCCAAAAGCCAGAGAAGAAAGTCATTTTTAAGGTGAAGTAAGACTTTAGGGAAAAAATAAACAACACTTGACTATAAAAATGTTAGGAGTGACAAAAATATCATTTTGAGACCTAGCTCATTGTATTCATCTTTTCAATCTGATAATTTTGATAGATAGCATCTAAAAATAGTAACCCCTTGAGAACAACACTTTATAATTTTAGTAAGTCCCAATTCACAAGTATATGGTTGAAGGAACAAGAAGAGTAATGAGGGAGATGGAACAATTAAATCTCACGCTTAGTAATTTATAAAGATAAATATCACAAATTGGAACATAAATTAAACAAATGAAATATCAGATGCAAATCCTAAAATCTTACCAGCTTAAGATTAAATCAGGGATAGAAGAAACTTTTTGTGAGGTGGAACGGTCGATATTATCCCAAAAAATTAGCAATGAAGGACTAGGTGGTACTTTAGTACATAAGTATGCAACAACCCATCATGCTCTTTTTGAGATTGAAACCCTATTTAAAATGTCCAAATTGGAATTTCCTAAGATTAATGACAAGGGCATTGACGGTTAGTTGTGCTGAGAAAATAAATTCTTCAAACTACATAATATTCCATGATATTTTTGGGTCACCATGGCATCCTTTAATTTTGAATTAGAGACCCTGCAATCGTATCAATGGTTACAAACCATGAATCCCGATCCTTCTTGGGAAGAATTTGAGTCCTAAATACTCACTCATTTTGGTCTTAGTAAGTGTGAGGGCTTTAAGATAACCTTAACAAAATTGAAACAAATTTATATTGTTCAATATTATCAAATATTGTTTGAGAAATTGGATAATAGAACCAAGGGTTTGAATGAAGTATTTTTCAAAGTTATTTTATGAATGGGTTGAAATATGTTATCAAGGAAAAAGTAAAAATGTTCAACCCACAATCTATGATGTAAACCATAGGTGTGGCTAGACTTACGGAGGAAAAACATTTTACCCAAATGTAGTCATCCAAATTCCCATAGTCTAAACCTTAATACAAAAAAAAAATTATTGAATATGGAAGACTCAACAGAGAATGAAATATTTGATGAAGAAATAGAACCATATGTGAAAGATCCTGAGGATGAGGGTGTAGAATAGGAGGAACCATAGCCAGAGATTTTTGTCCATGCACTTGCAAGAATCTTAAGATCTTAGACCATGAAATTAGTAATATTTTTCAAAGGGGAAAGACTTACAATTCTTATTGACTCAGATAGTACACAAAATTTTATCAACCCTCGATTAGGTAAGAAAGCAAATTATTACATATTGACTTCCAACTCTTTTGAATTCAAGATGACAAATGGTGGAACATTACCTTGTAAGGGTAAATACCACAATGTGAAGTTGAAGATATGAGACTATGAACTAAAAAATAATACGTTTTCTCTTCCATTTGGAGGGTGTGATATTGTGCTAGAAGCATAGTCGCTCCATACCTTAGGAACAATAGCCTAGAGACTTATCAAATTATGGATGCAATTCTTGTAGAAGTGAAAATCCTATACTCTCAGGGGTTTACTCACATGATCATCGTAGGTTATTAGTTCAAACCATATGAAGAAGTTAGTAAAATATTCTCATGTGGAGTTGTAGTCTAATTTTTTGCAATTTAATAATAAAATTTAGACACCAACAAGCCCCCAGGGAATTACAACTCATTTTTATGGAAGTAATTTTGATAGAGGAAATTTTTTATGATATGGAAGGTTCAAAATTACTTTCACATCATTCAAATGATCATGCAATATCATTGCATGATCAAAAATAGAGAAGCTTCAAGAATTGCTAAAAATAGGGGTAATTTGACCTAGTAATAGTCCCTATATATTTCAAGAAGTAATTGAAAATGAATGGAAAAATAATAATGACAAGAAGTAATTGAAAATTAATGGAAATATATTTCAATTTTAGAGGATTAGCATTCAATTACCAAAAGCTTTAAAATATCTAATTATGGAATTCATTAGATATGTACTCACCTCCATCTGTTTAAGAATTTCAATCAAAGCTTTGAAATATTTAAATTTACCAAAAGCTTTTGAATTTTTTTTGATGGGATATACACATATCCTCCAAATAATATCATGTATAAATTTCAAAAAGTATTTTTTGTTTACAAATAAGCTAGTTTGTATTGGACCACAAATATTTGAATGTACTAGCTCTAATGGCTATGAAGCTTTCCATGACTATTCATAGGGAATGCATACTTTTGTTGCTTGCCCACTAGGAAACCCTCACATACTTGATTGGGTTGCTCTATGTTAGGTAATCCCCTCACCATTCATTTCTTGTACAATAGTTTAGGCCATTTAAACTTAAGTTACTGAATATGAGATGTCATAGCCATGTAGCATTTTTAACAACTACACTAAATGAAAGCAGAATTTCATTTTAAATTTGTAGAGAAAATATTTTTTTCTTTCTGATGGCTACATTTACTATGATCCTATTCTCTTTATCTCGAATGATGCATGCTTCATTTTTAAATTGCACAGTGTGCCCCTTTTACAAAAGTTGTTCAACATTTAGCAAATTAGGTTTTAGCCCAAACACATAATACACATCAGGAGTGTACCTTCTTTAACATTTCTTGGTATGGATTAAGATCCTCCCTTTACCTGTTATAGGTACCTTACCGTTGTTTTCCATATTCACCTTAGATTTGATACTTTCATCTAATTGTGAGAATATTTATTTTTTCCCAGATATGTGGTTAGTGCACCCAATATCAATATATCTAATACTCTTTTGGATTTCCTCATCAGTACTAAAAGTTAATATCATAGACCCACATACATCTATACTTTCTATATTTTTATTTTCATTTGATCAATGGGCTTGATGCTTGCTTTCCTTGGGCAACTTCTTTCTACGCTCATAACTATAATGGCCAAATTTCTTGTAGTAATAATATTGGATCTTTTATTTGATCCTCCTTAATTTCTACCACTACCTCTTCCTCCTGCTTGATGGAAATTGCAACTGGTCTCTCCTTCATTGGGATTTGAAATTCCTCCTCTCTTATGACCTCTCCCACATCATCCTCTATTAGTCTATTCTATTCCTCCTTGAGAGCTTGAGGTAGCTTGATGGGATTCTTCCATGGTTTTTCATAAGGCATTCAACTCAAAATGTACTTGTAAAAAATGGTGAATCCTAATTAAAATCAAAGTGAATTCTAAGCAAATCAAATCAATCATCTTCACACCATAATTTGGGGTATTTGAAGTCCTAAAAATTAAGGTCATATTTGGAGAATTTTTTTACCTATTAAATCACCTTATATATTCTTAAAAATACCACCATTAGATCAGGCTTAAAAAGATATTTCCAATTAGTATTGTTCGTTACTCAGATCGACCAATACCTAAACAAGGTTGACGTTCTTATTATTTAGAGTTTCTTCTGATTCTATCATCTACCAAGACTCGTTACTTAAATAAACCATTACCTCAGAAATTTTTATTTCGCCCTCAACCATTTTTGCATTCACATTAAATTTAATTCTGAATATGACTGCCAATGTCAGTTACTGAAATTTACTACTATTTCCCTAACCTCAACTTCGATGTTTTTGTAGGGCAGATTCAAACTCATGATTTGGTCCATCGTTGCTTCTGTCGTCAACCTGAAACCCATAAAAAACAATAAATTAAATTTAAGTTCATATAGATAAACTAAATTAAAAAATAATAGTTTAATAAATGATAAGAACAAAAAATGCTTGACAAAATTGTATCGAGATTCGCTACTTCTAATGGATGAATGCTCTAGTAATCATAATTCTTGCCATTGAATCATGGGATATACAACTATAATGAATTGCTGCTAGAAGTCATTTCTTCTATAATATTCCACTAATAGCACTAGCTCTAATACCAATTTGAAATCATATAACAAAAATCTACATAAATCTATGTGATCGTGGTTTTACCCATTTTTGAGTTTCCATATAATTCTTGTGTTCTCTTGAAATTTATAATGGTGTATGTGTGATTTATTTTCTATAATATTTGTATTTAAATATTTCGTAAGTAGATCAGATATCTAAGCAAATATTCTAAGAAGGTATATATTTAATGAACATAAGCTGAAGGATTAAGCATAATTTGTAGATTTGTATGTAGAGGTGAATCTACAGTGTGGTACTTTACAGATCATATCTAGCTATGAAATACCTTCTAATTCTATTTGCCTTGTAAAAATTATGGAATTCGTTAGAGATGTGCTCACCTCCTCCATCTATTTAAGAATTTCAATCAAAGCTTTGAAATATCAATAGCAACATTTATTACAGGATAACTCACTTTGATGTCAAGTGAAATATCGGCCATAACATGATGCAAGATACCTCTTGGACCATTCATGTTTTGTTTATCTCCATAATATTCTAAACCAACAATAGTGTGTATGACGATCACACCAGCATAGCAACGTCTACGAACATCGACTTGTCTGTTTGTGACCAAGAATGGAAAATAGGGAAAATGTGATTCCTGGTGCAATCATTGTACACACTGTTGTTGGTTTAGAATATGATGAATATATACTTGTTCTAATGAGAACTGAGATATCTAAGCAATGGTGAATCCTAATTGAAATCAAAGTGAATTCTAAGCAAATCAAATCAATCATATTGACACCACAATTTGGGGTATTTTAAGTCTTAAAAAGTAAGGTCATATTTGGAGAATTTTTTTACCTATTAAATCACCTTATAACTTCATAAAAATACCACCATTAGATCAAGCTCAAAAAGATATTTCCAACGAGTATTGTTCATTACTCAGATCGACCGATACCTGAACAAGGTTGATGTTCTTATTGTTTAGAGTTGCTTCTAATTCTATAGTCTACCAAGACTCATTACTTAAATAAATAATTACCTCAAAAATATTGATTTTGTCCTCAATCATATTTGCATTCACATTTACATTTAATTATGAATATGACTGCCAATGTCAATTACTTAAATTTACTACTATTTCTCCAACCTCAACCTCGATGTTTTAGTCGGGCAGATTCAATCTCATGATTTGGTCCATCATTGCTTCTATCCTCAACTTGAAACCAATAAAAAACAATAAATTAAATTTAAATTCCTATAGGTAAACTAAATTAAAAAATAATAGTTAAATAAATGATAAGAACCAAAAATGCCTGACAAAATTGGATCGAGCTTCGCTGCTTCCAATTGATGAATAGATAACAACATTGATTATAGGATAACTCACTTCAATGACAAGTGAAATATCGACCATAACATGATGTAGGATACCTATTGAACCATTCATTTTTTTTTCATATCCATGATGATTGCACCAAGAATCACATTTTCTCTATTTTCCATTATTGGTCACAAACAGACAAGTCAATCTTCGTAGACATTGCTATCCGGGTGTGATCATCATACACACTATTATTGGTTTAGAAGATGATGGAGATCAAGAAAACATAAAAGGTATAGGAGGTATCCTGAATCATATTATGGTCGATATTTCACTTGGCATCAAAGTGAGTTATCATGTAATCAACGTTGCTATCGATTCACCCATTGGAAGCAATGAAGCTCGATCCAATTCTATCAGGTATTTTTGGTTCTTATGATTTATTTAACTATTGTTTTTTAATTTAATTTATCTATAGGAATTTGAATTTAATTTATTGTTTTTTGTGGGTTTTAGGTTGAGTACAGAAGCAAATATGGACCAAATCTTGAGTTCAAATATGCCTGACCAAAACATCGAGGTTGAGGTTGCAGAAATACTAGTAAATTTAAGTAACTGATAGTGGGAGTCTTTGCAAAAATGAGATTGCAGGGAGCATCTATACAATGAAATAAAACCGTAACTTTGCAAAGTTAAATGGATCAACATTCAAATAAATGCATGAAAGCATAAATACGTAGAAGTATTTTTATACTACTCAAAATAGAAACATACATTGTTGTAGCAATTTTACAAAAACACGCAAAATATTTACACATACAACTTATTATTTTCATTTGTATATGTTGATGGATCATTAACATAAAATATTTACACAATAACACAAGTTTGTATTGCATTTGAGTTATCATTTTTTTTTGTAGTGGCATGTTAATTTGAAGAATATCTTGGAGTGTTTATTGGATATCATTGCTAAGAGAAATTTTATGTAGAGGTATCTCTTGTTAAGGAATATATTCAAGTGGAGGAATATCAGGGTCAATAGTGTTTTCTACGTACAATGATATTCTTTATCATTTAATTATATAAGAGAATACATTTTTATAAATAGCAAAAAATTTAAAGCAACATGCATTATGTTTAGTGTACCTTACATTTGTGTAGATGTTGATGGCTCATTGGATTTTAATATATGGCTAAAATATTTGAGGATAATATTTTTAGTAGAATAATGACCTCTCTTATTTCTATCGCCTGTAGGTGCCATTCTACTTTTAAAGAAAAAAAAATTCATTTTAAAAAATAATAAAATGTTGACAAAATCTTACTACTATACGACCTCAAAATCATATTGTAACTAAAATAAATAGCATATTGGTTGGTATAAAATACATACCAATTTTTAGTTAGGATTTATCATGATTTTTTAGTTCATGCCACTTATGAGATCTGACAAATCTTATCAACTTGGGAGGGAGGTCATCTGCATTGGTCATAACCCAAAAGTAGTATCCAATGCTATGTACTAGTTACTTAATGGGTGCAAAAATGAAATTTTTTACCTTAGTTAAACCTCATCCTGTGTTAATGTTTATTACACTGAGAGGCATTCCTACAATGGTAGACAAGGGGGTGGGAGGCAAAGAGGTCATAAATTTCACGCCGTAAACATTTTTTTTATTAAAAAAGCCAACATTAACAAAAAAAATTAAGATATTTAAACTAAAATGGTCGACTAACCAACCGTTGCAAAAATTTAAAATATTTAAACTAAAATAGTCGACTAACCAATCGTTATAATTGTTTAATAAAATATTGTATAAATACATGAACATCCATTGTAATATACCAAAAACAATCCACAACACAAGCTCAAACTCGTCCGTCTACAGCCATGTCTCAGCACAATTGGAGTAAGTGTAGACACCAAAACAGCACCAATCCAATTATGTGACTACAAACACTGATCGCATTGACACACACAACTTTCAGGGCAGCCCTCAGAGGTCAAACAGTGGTCCTAGCCACTTACACAACAGTTTAGAAGGTCGAAAAGTAAACAAAGAAAAGTTGGTCGTTTTAACAAGCCTTAAGCAAAAACAAGCCTTAAGCAAGAGCAAACTTTAATTAAAAGCAAACTTTAATTAAAAGCAAACCTTAATTAAAAGCAATCCTTAAGCAAGGCAAAGCCCAAAAGCAAACCTTGGCCGAGGGTGTCGTGAAATCACGACATCATGATTTTGCGACGTCACGAAATCGCGACATCAAAAGCCCAAACGGGAACCTTGGTCGAGGGTGTCGTGAAATCACGACGTCGCGATTTCGCGACATCATGAAATCGTGACACCAAAAGCCCAAAGGGGAACCTTGGTCGAGGGTGTCACGGAATCGCGACGTCGTGATTTCGTGACATCACAAAATTGTGACACCAAAAGCTAAAAGGGGAGCCTTGGCTAAGGGTGTCACGATTTCGTGATGTCGAGAAATCACGACACCAAAATCCCAAAGGGGAGCCTTGGCCGAGGGTGTCATGATTTCGCAATGTCATGAAATCGTGACACCTAAATCCCAAAGGGGAGCCTTGGCTGAGGGTGACATGATTTCGCGACATCGCGAAATCCGTGAAATCGTGACACCTAAAGCCCAAAGGGGAGCCTTGGCCGAGGCTGATGTGATTTCACGATGTCGTGAAATTGCAACACCTAGAGCCCAAAGGGGAGCCTTGGCTGAGGGTGTCGCGATTTTGTGACGTCACGAAATCATGACACCTAAGGCCCAAATGGGAACCTTGGCCGAGGGTGTCATGATTTCACGACGTCGTGAAATCATGACACCAAAAGCCCAAAGGGGAGCCTTGGCCGAAGTGTCGCGATATCATGATGTCGCGATATCGTGACACTTCAGCATTTTATGCCTAAGCAAAAATTCAATCAATCAGGGTCGAAAGTCAAGCATTCAAAGGTGCCATTAAAACATGTAAAAGCAAAACATTAAAACCATCAGAGCAGACATGAAATAAGTGGCAGCCGAAGATAGTCAGTTATTTTCGCCTGTTGTGCATACGTGCGTAGGTGGGCATATTGGCAGTTAGCAGACTGTCACAAGGGCATTCAAGTAAGCCCTAGTCAAGGTGGAGTCTCCTCCCTTTTGAGAAGGGATGGCCGCCATGTGGCATCCCTGCATGCCCCCTCCAAAGAGACCCCATGGGTCTATAAAACGACGGACTTTCCTGCCCAGAAAGGAGAGGTTGACAAGCATTTTTTTAACGCAACGAAGTGCTACTAAACCAGAGACCCGATTGCATTCCTTTCTGATTCATTCTTCTACACCTGTATTCTCTTTCACAAGGGAGGTTATTGGTGGCTGTTAGAAGGTGAATCCGAACCTTCAGACCCGACATTGGACACAGTAAACCATCAATTTGTCGACACCACATTATCTTAGATTTTGGGCCCATCCCTAGTAGATTGGCATCAAAGTCAAGTTTTCAACAGTGGGCGGCCCGCTCGGGCACCCCGCACGCTCTCAATTTCATCTTAGATTATTCTGTTATCACGTATTTTTTTATATCACACTGTATGCTGTTTAAATAAGATCTGTTATCACGTATTTTTTTATATCACGCTGTATGCTGTTTAAATAAGATCTATTATCACGTATTTTTTTTACATCACGATGTATGCTGTTTAAATAAGTTCTATGTTGTATCTATCAAAGACATCTTGCATTACGTTCTACGTTCTACGCTGTTGGTTCTTCGCTAACTTGCAGGTAACAGTGATCAGTTTCACCAATTGTTTTACTGGCAACAACGTTTTGGTGATGTTTTCGGGTCTTTATCAGGGTTGCACATATTTAATCAATCTTTCACATGTAGTTCTTATTAATTTCTAAAGTCAAACATTTTGTCCTTGTGTTGTAGGTGTTACTAACATCTCTATGTTTCTTTGATCGCAGGAGAAACAGCAAGCAAGGATTCAGTATCGTAAGCAGCAAAAACACTCTGGCCCGCCCATTTTAAATGTGGGCATGCAGAAGAAGGATCACTAATCATGACTGTAACCAAGACATGATAACACTCCTAGCCCCTGAAAAGGGAGGAGATGTATTGTAACCGAGTTTGGAATTAATACAAAATGGTTGTGCTCCTGCTTTGTCTTTATATATTGTCTCGATTTGATTATGTTCTTCATATTTCATGCATCGAGTTAATTCTGTTTTCATTGCACTTTAGTATTTCTTTCTTTTGAAATCTCATGCTTTTAGTGGTGATCACGGTGGGACCCTGTCCCCTATTTTTTTTCAGATTCATAAACTAATTGAGATTTATGTTTTTTTTTGCTTAAAGGTACTGGGCCAAATCAGAAACAGCTGGTTTGGGTGGAAAAGACAGTAGATTTGAAAAAAAAAGGGTAAGATTCCAAAGTTGTACCTGCATTTTTTTTATTATTTATTATTATTATTTTCTGTTTCTGCTTTTTTGTCAACTTTTACTTGCTTAGGGAAAGTTGTTCATGCTTGTTTCATTTTTTAAAATTAAATGAACCCCACACACATCACGTGGTAAATTAAACCAAGGAGCTGGTCGTAAGACCCCAGCCCTTGAGCAAGACCAACAATGGGTTCATCACCACCTTGGCTTAGCTTTGCATCCATTTCCTCGATTGTCACTATTGTTAGGCATAAATCCTGATGAAAGCTGACCGAGTGTCACTGGGGTGATTCCCATGTGCACGAGGATAAGTCTTCTATGGTAGGTGTCATTAACAGGACAATCCCCCCTTTTGTACCACCTATGTTCCACGTACCATCTGCTCTCATGTACCTATAGTTTCCCTCTCGTAAGGGCGGGTATATAGAGAGGCTGGTATATTGGTCCGACAATGGTATATTGAAGGGACGACCATTTATGGGAGTCATATGAGCCAACATTATGCATTTAAATGTTCTTCAAAACTTGCAAAAATAAAACAAAACATCAAAATGCACTAAACCAGTTTAGGACACACTATTAATCCTTAAAAGAGATAATCACGGTTTGTGTATGTGTGTGTTCATTTCTGCTTAGTGTAAAAAAAAATAAAAATCATCATAAAACGAGATAAAAATCTGCTTAGTTAGTAGAGAAGCACCATAATGGTGTACACCCGTAGCCAAGCCCAATTAAGGGCAGACGCTGCGGAAGGTACACAAAGAGAGGGCACTGGTCGCCTTCGCTTTAGCCCTAAGGATTTGGCCATACCACTTTGGTGGTCTGGCCTACAAGAAAGTCCACATCAGGCCACATCAAGAAGGAATTATTGGGACCCTCCTCTATGGAATTTGCCCATTCAACACAGCCCCTTTTGGGAAGAAGCTTTACATGTAGATCTCGATGTAAATAGAAAATTGCCTTTTGGGGCTAGATCTGAGTGGCCACAGCACGATGAAGCGCTAGAAAGGCATAGTGTCAATGAGGAGAGACAGCGTGAATATGGTACCTCTCCTTTGCCTCCCATTAGAACAGAAAGACAAAATACAGAGCGCAGGGCTCTTCACACAGGGCGAGCTAACTTCGTCCGCCCCTTTCAAACCCATGAAAGGGAGTACGAGGAAAGCCATTGCATTCCTTGAGGACAACATACATCGTGGGAACCTTGCATTTTTTCACCTGCTAGATATCATGATCACCCATCGAGGCTAGAGCCTCAAGTAAATGTCACCTACCTCGATAGAGGGAAGTGACCCATTGAAATTTTAGATCATCAAGATCGAGGAAAACACATAGGAGAAACATTCAAGCCTCTTGAGCAAAATAGGGCAGACCAAGTTGACCCAGTAGTCACCAGACATGCCACCCGCCAAGCCCGAATCACGTAGCTTGAGCAAGGTCATCAGGAGTTAGAGTACTTATACCGCCTAAATAAAGAGCGCATGTAGCACAAAGTGGATGAGTTGCGCTATAAACTCCCCGAGAGGGTGCCAACCCCTTGCACCCAGAAAGTAGAACAGTATGAGAGGCACAACCCTTTGGTGCAGGATAGGTCTCTGCGACCTCGTCAAGCTTTGCCTCCGAGACCTTATAGAATCGAGAGGGAGGCCACTCCCTGAAACAATGATGGGTACCCTCAACGGGGACTCAATTGGGGTCATAGGTCTCGACCGAAGACTCCTCAAGAAGTTTATGAGGAGTATGAACCAGAAATAGAACAGGCCAAAATGCCCCATCAAGGTGGGAGGGCTGCCATTCGGCCACACCCCATAGGCCTCCAGTCTCCCATAACTCACAATGGAAGCAAACAAAAGAGGAAGAAATAAAATCTTCCGATGCATACAAAGTACTATTAGAGCGTTTGGAGACTATGGAGAAAAAATCTTTTGGGCATCAAAATCCCATGTTACGTCAACTCCGCAGTCATCCATTGCATCCCTCAGTGCCCACACCTCTTTACCCCAAACATTTCAAGTTGCCTCAATTGGCAGTATTTAAAGGTGAAGAGGATGCACAAGAACATGTCACAAGATTCCTAAGCCAATGCTTCGGCATTCAAGATAATGACACATTTTTTCTTAGGACATTCATAACCACATTCACAGGCCCTACCTCGGATTGGTTCACAC